>CAUHTR010000229.1:0-164917 GCA_959609185.1 Schmidtea polychroa
AAGAACCAGTAAGTTTAAGCTCCTGTCACGTCGGTAACTTGAATGAAGGTGTTATCGTTTCCAGCATAGATGTGAGAGATACTGAAATTTTCTTTACCATCAACCAATTTAGGTCCCAAAGTGGTAACTTCATTAATTTCATTACTTTTAAATTTCTTTTTTAAAATTTTTTTATTTTTTTAATATTTTTATAAAAAATACATTTTCTTTCATTTTCAGTATTTAAATCAAAAAAAATAGTAAATGTTATCACTGACATTTCATGTATTTACAATCTTCTACCACCACGACCGCCTTTCCTTCTTGTAGAATCATGATAAACTTGGGTTACATTTCGATTCTTCCAATCTTCACTCCAGCTCTTGCAATGACTCTCATGGCAGTTGCAACAGCTTAAGAAGGAGCTGGTGATCTCTTTAATTCTCCATCTACTCTGATTTCGATGAAGACTGCGATGATTCTGAGTAATTATCATTTATCAGCCATATCATGAGCTGCGAACATAGCGGCATATTGACTGCCTTCATCTCTCTCGGCTTTGACTTTCAAAGAACCAGTAATTTTGACGAAAGTTTCAGATCCTGTCACGTCGGTAACTAAAAGGAAGGTGTCTTTGTTTCCAGCATAGATGTGAGAGATACTGAAATTTTCTTTACCATCAACCAATTTAGGTCCCAAAGTGGTAACTTCATTAATTTCATTAATTTTAAATTTCTTTTTTTAAATTTTTTTTATTTTTTTAATATTTTTATAAAAAATACATTTTCTTTCATTTTCAGTATTTAAATCAAAAAAAATAGTAAATGTTATCACTGACATTTCATGTATTTACAATCTTCTACCACCACGACCGCCTTTCCTTCTTGTAGAATCATGATAAACTTGGGTTACATTTCGATTCTTCCAATCTTCACTCCAGCTCTTGCAATGACTCTCATGGCAGTTGCAACAGCTTAAGAAGGAGCTGGTGATCTCTTTAATTCTCCATCTACTCTGATTTCGATGAAGACTGCGATGATTCTGAGTAATTATCATTTATCAGCCATATCATGAGCTGCGAACATAGCAGCATATTGACTGCTATCATCTCTGTCGGCTTTGACTTTCTAAGAACCAGTAAGTTTAAGCTCCTGTCACGTCGGTAACTTGAATGAAGGTGTTATCGTTTCCAGCATAGATGTGAGAGATACTGAAATTTTCTTTACCATCAACCAATTTAGGTCCCAAAGTGGTAACTTCATTAATTTCATTAATTTTAAATTTCTTTTTTTAAATTTTTTTTATTTTTTTAATATTTTTATAAAAAATACATTTTCTTTCATTTTCAGTATTTAAATCAAAAAAAATAGTAAATGTTATCACTGACATTTCATGTATTTACAATCTTCTACCACCACGACCGCCTTTCCTTCTTGTAGAATCATGATAAACTTGGGTTACATTTCGATTCTTCCAATCTTCACTCCAGCTCTTGCAATGACTCTCATGGCAGTTGCAACAGCTTAAGAAGGAGCTGGTGATCTCTTTAATTCTCCATCTACTCTGATTTCGATGAAGACTGCGATGATTCTGAGTAATTATCATTTATCAGCCATATCGTGAGCTGCGAACATAGCGGCATATTGACTGCCTTCATCTCTCTCGGCTTTGACTTTCAAAGAACCAGTAATTTTGACGAAAGTTTCAGATCCTGTCACGTCGGTAACTAAAAGGAAGGTGTCTTTGTTTTCCTTCTTGTAGAATCATGATAAACTTGGGTTACATTTCGATTCTTCCAATCTTCACTCCAGCTCTTGCAATGACTCTCATGGCAGTTGCAACAGCTTAAGAAGGAGCTGGTGATCTCTTTAATTCTCCATCTACTCTGATTTCGATGAAGACTGCGATGATTCTGAGTAATTATCATTTATCAGCCATATCATGAGCTGCGAACATAGCGGCATATTGACTGCCTTCATCTCTCTCGGCTTTGACTTTCAAAGAACCAGTAATTTTGACGAAAGTTTCAGATCCTGTCACGTCGGTAACTAAAAGGAAGGTGTCTTTGTTTCCAGCATAGATGTGAGAGATACTGAAATTTTCTTTACCATCAACCAATTTAGGTCCCAAAGTGGTAACTTCATTAATTTCATTAATTTTAAATTTCTTTTTTAAATTTTTTTTATTTTTTTAATATTTTTATAAAAAATACATTTTCTTTCATTTTCAGTATTTAAATCAAAAAAAATAGTAAATGTTATCACTGACATTTCATGTATTTACAATCTTCTACCACCACGACCGCCTTTCCTTCTTGTAGAATCATGATAAACTTGGGTTACATTTCGATTCTTCCAATCTTCACTCCAGCTCTTGCAATGACTCTCATGGCAGTTGCAACAGCTTAAGAAGGAGCTGGTGATCTCTTTAATTCTCCATCTACTCTGATTTCGATGAAGACTGCGATGATTCTGAGTAATTATCATTTATCAGCCATATCATGAGCTGCGAACATAGCAGCATATTGACTGCTATCATCTCTGTCGGCTTTGACTTTCTAAGAACCAGTAAGTTTAAGCTCCTGTCACGTCGGTAACTTGAATGAAGGTTTTATCGTTTCCAGCATAGATGTGAGAGATACTGAAATTTTCTTTACCATCAACCAATTTAGGTCCCAAAGTGGTAACTTCATTAATTTCATTACTTTTACATTTTTTTTTAAAAATTTTTTTATTTTTTTAATATTTTTATAAAAAATACATTTTCTTTCATTTTCAGTATTTAAATCAAAACAAATGGTAAATGTTATCACTGACATTTCATGTATGTACAATCTTCTACCACCACGAAAGCCTTTCCTTCTTGTCGAATAATGAGGAACTTCGGTGATGTTTACGAATCTTCCAATCTTATAAAAATATTGACTGCCTTCATCTCTCTCGGCTTTGACTTTCAAAGAACCAGTAATTTTGACGAAAGTTTCAGATCCTGTCACGTCGGTAACTAAAAGGAAGGTGTCTTTGTTTCCAGCATAGATGTGAGAGATACTGAAATTTTCTTTACCATCAACCAATTTAGGTCCCAAAGTGGTAACTTCATTAATTTCATTAATTTTAAATTTCTTTTTTTAAATTTTTTTTATTTTTTTAATATTTTTATAAAAAATACATTTTCTTTCATTTTCAGTATTTAAATCAAAAAAAATAGTAAATGTTATCACTGACATTTCATGTATTTACAATCTTCTACCACCACGACCGCCTTTCCTTCTTGTAGAATCATGATAAACTTGGGTTACATTTCGATTCTTCCAATCTTCACTCCAGCTCTTGCAATGACTCTCATGGCAGTTGCAACAGCTTAAGAAGGAGCTGGTGATCTCTTTAATTCTCCATCTACTCTGATTTCGATGAAGACTGCGATGATTCTGAGTAATTATCATTTATCAGCCATATCATGAGCTGCGAACATAGCAGCATATTGACTGCTATCATCTCTGTCGGCTTTGACTTTCTAAGAACCAGTAAGTTTAAGCTCCTGTCACGTCGGTAACTTGAATGAAGGTGTTATCGTTTCCAGCATAGATGTGAGAGATACTGAAATTTTCTTTACCATCAACCAATTTAGGTCCCAAAGTGGTAACTTCATTAATTTCATTAATTTTAAATTTCTTTTTTTAAATTTTTTTTATTTTTTTAATATTTTTATAAAAAATACATTTTCTTTCATTTTCAGTATTTAAATCAAAAAAAATAGTAAATGTTATCACTGACATTTCATGTATTTACAATCTTCTACCACCACGACCGCCTTTCCTTCTTGTAGAATCATGATAAACTTGGGTTACATTTCGATTCTTCCAATCTTCACTCCAGCTCTTGCAATGACTCTCATGGCAGTTGCAACAGCTTAAGAAGGAGCTGGTGATCTCTTTAATTCTCCATCTACTCTGATTTCGATGAAGACTGCGATGATTCTGAGTAATTATCATTTATCAGCCATATCATGAGCTGCGAACATAGCAGCATATTGACTGCTATCATCTCTGTCGGCTTTGACTTTCTAAGAACCAGTAAGTTTAAGCTCCTGTCACGTCGGTAACTTGAATGAAGGTTTTATCGTTTCCAGCATAGATGTGAGAGATACTGAAATTTTCTTTACCATCAACCAATTTAGGTCCCAAAGTGGTAACTTCATTAATTTCATTACTTTTACATTTTTTTTTAAAAATTTTTTTATTTTTTTAATATTGTTATAAAAAATACTTTTTTCTTTCATTTTCAGTATTTAAATCAAAACAAATGGTAAATGTTATCACTGACATTTCATGTATGTACAATCTTCTACCACCACGAAAGCCTTTCCTTCTTGTCGAATAATGAGGAACTTCGGTGATGTTTACGAATCTTCCAATCTTCACTCCAGCTCTTGCTACAGCTTGAGATGGAGCTGGTGATCTCTTTACTTCTTCACCTACTCTGATTTCGATGTGGACTGCGTTGATTCCGAGTAATTATCATTTATCAGCCACATCATGAGCTGCGAGCATAGCGGCATATTGACTGCCTTCATCTCTCTCGGCTTTGACTTTCAAAGAACCAGTAATTTTGACGAAAGTTTCAGATCCTGTCACGTCGGTAACTAAAAGGAAGGTGTCTTTGTTTCCAGCATAGATGTGAGAGATAATGAAATTTTCTTTACCATCAACCAATTTAGGTCCCAAAGTGGTAACTTCATTAATTTCATTAATTTTAAATTTCTTTTTTTAAATTTTTTTTATTTTTTTAATATTTTTATAAAAAATACATTTTCTTTCATTTTCAGTATTTAAATCAAAAAAAATAGTAAATGTTATCACTGACATTTCATGTATTTACAATCTTCTACCACCACGACCGCCTTTCCTTCTTGTAGAATCATGATAAACTTGGGTTACATTTCGATTCTTCCAATCTTCACTCCAGCTCTTGCAATGACTCTCATGGCAGTTGCAACAGCTTAAGAAGGAGCTGGTGATCTCTTTACTTCTTCACCTACTCTGATTTCGATGTGGACTGCGTTGATTCCGAGTAATTATCATTTATCAGCCACATCATGAGCTGCGAGCATAGCGGCATATTGACTGCCTTCATCTCTCTCGGCTTTGACTTTCAAAGAACCAGTAATTTTGACGAAAGTTTCAGATCCTGTCACGTCGGTAACTAAAAGGAAGGTGTCTTTGTTTCCAGCATAGATGTGAGAGATAATGAAATTTTCTTTACCATCAACCAATTTAGGTCCCAAAGTGGTAACTTCATTAATTTCATTAATTTTAAATTTCTTTTTTTAAATTTTTTTTATTTTTTTAATATTTTTATAAAAAATACATTTTCTTTCATTTTCAGTATTTAAATCAAAAAAAATAGTAAATGTTATCACTGACATTTCATGTATTTACAATCTTCTACCACCACGACCGCCTTTCCTTCTTGTAGAATCATGATAAACTTGGGTTACATTTCGATTCTTCCAATCTTCACTCCAGCTCTTGCAATGACTCTCATGGCAGTTGCAACAGCTTAAGAAGGAGCTGGTGATCTCTTTAATTCTCCATCTACTCTGATTTCGATGAAGACTGCGATGATTCTGAGTAATTATCATTTATCAGCCATATCATGAGCTGCGAACATAGCAGCATATTGACTGCTATCATCTCTGTCGGCTTTGACTTTCTAAGAACCAGTAAGTTTAAGCTCCTGTCACGTCGGTAACTTGAATGAAGGTGTTATCGTTTCCAGCATAGATGTGAGAGATACTGAAATTTTCTTTACCATCAACCAATTTAGGTCCCAAAGTGGTAACTTCATTAATTTCATTACTTTTACATTTTTTTTTAAAAATTTTTTTATTTTTTTAATATTTTTATAAAAAATACTTTTTTCTTTCATTTTCAGTATTTAAATCAAAACAAATGGTAAATGTTATCACTGACATTTCATGTATGTACAATCTTCTACCACCACGAAAGCCTTTCCTTCTTGTCGAATAATGAGGAACTTCGGTGATGTTTACGAATCTTCCAATCTTCACTCCAGCTCTTGCTACAGCTTGAGATGGAGCTGGTGATCTCTTTACTTCTTCACCTACTCTGATTTCGATGTGGACTGCGTTGATTCCGAGTAATTATCATTTATCAGCCACATCATGAGCTGCGAGCATAGCGGCATATTGACTGCCTTCATCTCTCTCGGCTTTGACTTTCAAAGAACCAGTAATTTTGACGAAAGTTTCAGATCCTGTCACGTCGGTAACTAAAAGGAAGGTGTCTTTGTTTCCAGCATAGATGTGAGAGATAATGAAATTTTCTTTACCATCAACCAATTTAGGTCCCAAAGTGGTAACTTCATTAATTTCATTAATTTTAAATTTCTTTTTTTAAATTTTTTTTATTTTTTTAATATTTTTATAAAAAATACATTTTCTTTCATTTTCAGTATTTAAATCAAAAAAAATAGTAAATGTTATCACTGACATTTCATGTATTTACAATCTTCTACCACCACGACCGCCTTTCCTTCTTGTAGAATCATGATAAACTTGGGTTACATTTCGATTCTTCCAATCTTCACTCCAGCTCTTGCAATGACTCTCATGGCAGTTGCAACAGCTTAAGAAGGAGCTGGTGATCTCTTTAATTCTCCATCTACTCTGATTTCGATGAAGACTGCGATGATTCTGAGTAATTATCATTTATCAGCCATATCATGAGCTGCGAACATAGCAGCATATTGACTGCTATCATCTCTGTCGGCTTTGACTTTCTAAGAACCAGTAAGTTTAAGCTCCTGTCACGTCGGTAACTTGAATGAAGGTGTTATCGTTTCCAGCATAGATGTGAGAGATACTGAAATTTTCTTTACCATCAACCAATTTAGGTCCCAAAGTGGTAACTTCATTAATTTCATTAATTTTAAATTTCTTTTTTTAAATTTTTTTTATTTTTTTAATATTTTTATAAAAAATACATTTTCTTTCATTTTCAGTATTTAAATCAAAAAAAATAGTAAATGTTATCACTGACATTTCATGTATTTACAATCTTCTACCACCACGACCGCCTTTCCTTCTTGTAGAATCATGATAAACTTGGGTTACATTTCGATTCTTCCAATCTTCACTCCAGCTCTTGCAATGACTCTCATGGCAGTTGCAACAGCTTAAGAAGGAGCTGGTGATCTCTTTAATTCTCCATCTACTCTGATTTCGATGAAGACTGCGATGATTCTGAGTAATTATCATTTATCAGCCATATCATGAGCTGCGAACATAGCAGCATATTGACTGCTATCATCTCTGTCGGCTTTGACTTTCTAAGAACCAGTAAGTTTAAGCTCCTGTCACGTCGCTAACTTGAATGAAGGTTTTATCGTTTCCAGCATAGATGTGAGAGATACTGAAATTTTCTTTACCATCAACCAATTTAGGTCCCAAAGTGGTAACTTCATTAATTTCATTAATTTTAAATTTCTTTTTTTAAATTTTTTTATTTTTTTAATATTTTTATAAAAAATACATTTTCTTTCATTTTCAGTATTTAAATCAAAAAAAATAGTAAATGTTATCACTGACATTTCATGTATTTACAATCTTCTACCACCACGACCGCCTTTCCTTCTTGTAGAATCATGATAAACTTGGGTTACATTTCGATTCTTCCAATCTTCACTCCAGCTCTTGCAATGACTCTCATGGCAGTTGCAACAGCTTAAGAAGGAGCTGGTGATCTCTTTAATTCTCCATCTACTCTGATTTCGATGAAGACTGCGATGATTCTGAGTAATTATCATTTATCAGCCATATCATGAGCTGCGAACATAGCAGCATATTGACTGCTATCATCTCTGTCGGCTTTGACTTTCTAAGAACCAGTAAGTTTAAGCTCCTGTCACGTCGCTAACTTGAATGAAGGTTTTATCGTTTCCAGCATAGATGTGAGAGATACTGAAATTTTCTTTACCATCAACCAATTTAGGTCCCAAAGTGGTAACTTCATTAATTTCATTACTTTTACATTTTTTTTTAAAAATTTTTTTATTTTTTTAATATTTTTATAAAAAATACTTTTTTCTTTCATTTTCAGTATTTAAATCAAAACAAATGGTAAATGTTATCACTGACATTTCATGTATGTACAATCTTCTACCACCACGAAAGCCTTTCCTTCTTGTCGAATAATGAGGAACTTCGGTGATGTTTACGAATCTTCCAATCTTCACTCCAGCTCTTGCTACAGCTTGAGATGGAGCTGGTGATCTCTTTACTTCTTCACCTACTCTGATTTCGATGTGGACTGCGTTGATTCCGAGTAATTATCATTTATCAGCCACATCATGAGCTGCGAGCATAGCGGCATATTGACTGCCTTCATCTCTCTCGGCTTTGACTTTCAAAGAACCAGTAATTTTGACGAAAGTTTCAGATCCTGTCACGTCGGTAACTAAAAGGAAGGTGTCTTTGTTTCCAGCATAGATGTGAGAGATAATGAAATTTTCTTTACCATCAACCAATTTAGGTCCCAAAGTGGTAACTTCATTAATTTCATTAATTTTAAATTTCTTTTTTTAAATTTTTTTATTTTTTTAATATTTTTATAAAAAATACATTTTCTTTCATTTTCAGTATTTAAATCAAAAAAAATAGTAAATGTTATCACTGACATTTCATGTATTTACAATCTTCTACCACCACGACCGCCTTTCCTTCTTGTAGAATCATGATAAACTTGGGTTACATTTCGATTCTTCCAATCTTCACTCCAGCTCTTGCAATGACTCTCATGGCAGTTGCAACAGCTTAAGAAGGAGCTGGTGATCTCTTTAATTCTCCATCTACTCTGATTTCGATGAAGACTGCGATGATTCTGAGTAATTATCATTTATCAGCCATATCATGAGCTGCGAACATAGCAGCATATTGACTGCTATCATCTCTGTCGGCTTTGACTTTCTAAGAACCAGTAAGTTTAAGCTCCTGTCACGTCGGTAACTTGAATGAAGGTGTTATCGTTTCCAGCATAGATGTGAGAGATACTGAAATTTTCTTTACCATCAACCAATTTAGGTCCCAAAGTGGTAACTTCATTAATTTCATTACTTTTACATTTTTTTTTAAAAATTTTTTTATTTTTTTAATATTTTTATAAAAAATACTTTTCTCTTTCATTTTCAATATATAAATCAAAACAAATGGTAAATGTTATCACTAACATTTCATGTATGTACAATCTTCTACCACCACGAATGCCTTTCCTTCTTGTCGAATAATGAGGAACTTCGTTGATGTTTACGAATCTTCCAATCTTCACTCCAGCTCTTGCTACAGCTTGAGATGGAGCTGGTGATCTCTTTACTTCTTCACCTACTCTGATTTCGATGTGGACTGCGTTGATTCCGAGTAATTATCATTTATCAGCCACATCATGAGCTGCGAGCATAGCGGCATATTGACTGCCTTCATCTCTCTCGGCTTTGACTTTCAAAGAACCAGTAATTTTGACGAAAGTTTCAGATCCTGTCACGTCGGTAACTAAAAGGAAGGTGTCTTTGTTTCCAGCATAGATGTGAGAGATAATGAAATTTTCTTTACCATCAACCAATTTAGGTCCCAAAGTGGTAACTTCATTAATTTTAAATTTCTTTTTTTAAATTTTTTTTATTTTTTTAATATTTTTATAAAAAATACATTTTCTTTCATTTTCAGTATTTAAATCAAAAAAAATAGTAAATGTTATCACTGACATTTCATGTATTTACAATCTTCTACCACCACGACCGCCTTTCCTTCTTGTAGAATCATGATAAACTTGGGTTACATTTCGATTCTTCCAATCTTCACTCCAGCTCTTGCAATGACTCTCATGGCAGTTGCAACAGCTTAAGAAGGAGCTGGTGATCTCTTTAATTCTCCATCTACTCTGATTTCGATGAAGACTGCGATGATTCTGAGTAATTATCATTTATCAGCCATATCATGAGCTGCGAACATAGCAGCATATTGACTGCTATCATCTCTGTCGGCTTTGACTTTCTAAGAACCAGTAAGTTTAAGCTCCTGTCACGTCGGTAACTTGAATGAAGGTGTTATCGTTTCCAGCATAGATGTGAGAGATACTGAAATTTTCTTTACCATCAACCAATTTAGGTCCCAAAGTGGTAACTTCATTAATTTCATTACTTTTACATTTTTTTTAAAATTTTTTTATTTTTTTAATATTTTTATAAAAAATACTTTTCTCTTTCATTTTCAAGTATATAAATCAAAACAAATGGTAAATGTTATCACTAACATTTCATGTATGTACAATCTTCTACCACCACGAATGCCTTTCCTTCTTGTCGAATAATGAGGAACTTCGTTGATGTTTACGAATCTTCCAATCTTCACTCCAGCTCTTGCTACAGCTTGAGATGGAGCTGGTGATCTCTTTACTTCTTCACCTACTCTGATTTCGATGTGGACTGCGTTGATTCCGAGTAATTATCATTTATCAGCCACATCATGAGCTGCGAGCATAGCGGCATATTGACTGCCTTCATCTCTCTCGGCTTTGACTTTCAAAGAACCAGTAATTTTGACGAAAGTTTCAGATCCTGTCACGTCGGTAACTAAAAGGAAGGTGTCTTTGTTTCCAGCATAGATGTGAGAGATAATGAAATTTTCTTTACCATCAACCAATTTAGGTCCCAAAGTGGTAACTTCATTAATTTCATTAATTTTGAATTTCTTTTTTAAATTTTTTTTATTTTTTTAATATTTTTATAAAAAATACATTTTCTTTCATTTTCAGTATTTAAATCAAAAAAAATAGTAAATGTTATCACTGACATTTCATGTATTTACAATCTTCTACCACCACGACCGCCTTTCCTTCTTGTAGAATCATGATAAACTTGGGTTACATTTCGATTCTTCCAATCTTCACTCCAGCTCTTGCAATGACTCTCATGGCAGTTGCAACAGCTTAAGAAGGAGCTGGTGATCTCTTTAATTCTCCATCTACTCTGATTTCGATGAAGACTGCGTTGATTCCGAGTAATTATCATTTATCAGCCACATCATGAGCTGCGAGCATAGCGGCATATTGACTGCCTTCATCTCTCTCGGCTTTGACTTTCAAAGAACCAGTAATTTTGACGAAAGTTTCAGATCCTGTCACGTCGGTAACTTGAATGAAGGTGTTATTGTTTCCAGCATAGATGTGAGAGATACTGAAATTTTCTTTACCATCAACCAATTTAGGTCCCAAAGTGGTAACTTCATTAATTTCATTACTTTTACATTTTTTTTTAAAATTTTTTTTTTTTTAATATTATTATAAAAAATACTTTTTTCTTTCATTTTCAGTATTTAAATCAAAACAAATGGTAAATGTTATCACTGACATTTCATGTATGTACAATCTTCTACCACCACGAAAGCCTTTCCTTCTTGTCGAATAATGAGGAACTTCGGTGATGTTTACGAATCTTCCAATCTTCACTCCAGCTCTTGCTACAGCTTGCGATGGAGCTGGTGATCTCTTTACTTCTTCACCTACTCTGATTTCGATGTGGACTGCGTTGATTCCGAGTAATTATCATTTATCAGCCACATCATGAGCTGCGAGCATAGCGGCATATTGACTGCCTTCATCTCTCTCGGCTTTGACTTTCAAAGAACTAGTAATTTTGACGAAAGTTTCAGCTCGTCTGTGGCTGCTGATATCCTGAATATCAACCTAATATCTTTCTTCTTTTATATTTCTGATTTATATTCAAAATATTTAAACAATTTTTATCTATTTTGCTGTTTAAAATTTCAAATTTCATATTCTAAAATTACTTATTTTAATAAATTAATTTCTCTACTTTTAAAATTTTTAATATTTCATTTCTATCTTTTATAAATAAAACCTTTTTTTCATTTTTAATATTTAAATCAAACTTTTTTTTTAAAAATCCAAAATTATATTAAATGTTATGACGGAGATTACATATATATACAATCTTCGATTACGACGACGAACTTTCCTTCTTGTGGAATCATGAGGAAACGTTTCGATTTTTCCTATCTTCATTCCACCTCTTGCCATGTCTCTCAAGGCAGTTGTTGCAGCTTGAGATGGAGCTGGTGATCTCCATAATCCTCCATCAACTCTGATTTCAATGTGGTCTACGATATCTGGATGTGAATACATGTTTGTTTGTTACTGGTTGATGATACTAAGATGTTGGTATCTTGTACTTGGTAGTTGGTATCTGATTCTTGTTAGATAGTTGTTGGTTGATATTTGTTAATTTCTCGATGGGATTTGCTGTTGGTTGTTAGTATATGTTAGCTAGTTAATGGGTATCTGAGGGTTGAGTGTAGCCAATACCTTTATGGTCAGTAATCATAGACGGTCGAAACATCCTGTCGGATAAACTCAAACTATATATAATAAAACAAATCAATAATAACTATTTATTGAATGTAATTTTAAATTTTAAATTATTTTCAATTCAACGTGGTGTTTTAAAGTGGTTGTAAATTATTAATTATTGATTGTAATTAAAAATATTTTAAATTCTAACAGAAATAAAAATTAATTTATTTGAAAAGCATTTGATAAAATACAATGAAGAATTCTTAGTTGGTTGTTAGTAATTGGTACCTAGTTGTAAGTATTTGGTACTTATATGTTAGTACCTGGTTAAAAATATTTAGTAGCCAGTAATTGGTAACATGTTGTTAATAGTATCTAGATAGTACCTAGTTGTTAGGTATCTAGTGGTTAGCTGTTTGTTAGAAGTACATAGTTGTAAGTATCTGGTTGACATTTTAGATTTTGACAAGAATATAAGAAATATTTTACTTTCCGAATTATTGAGAGCTTATTATTATGAAATACGTGATGAAAAATTTTATTAAGTCTTTAATTGATATAATTTTATATGTAGATATGTGGTTGTTAGTACAAGGTTGTTTTAACTTGGTTGTTTTTAGTACATGGTACTTGGTTGCTGGTTATAAATACTTGGTATCTAGTTGTAAATATCTGGTAGTTGTTGTTATCTGATTGATGAATTATTAATATTAATATTATTAATATTATTAATATTATTATTATAATTATTATTATTATTATTTTATAAATTATTTCATTAAAATTTCCATTAAAATTTATTTTATTAAAATTTCCATTTAAAATTATCTTTGAAAATTATTTCATTATAATTTCCATTAAAATTTATTTCATAAAAATTTTCATTTAAAATTGACTTAAAAATATTTTATAAAAATTTCATTAAAAATTTCTATTAAAAAATTACATTTCTCAAAATGTTTGTGGTTATTCAATCTCTTGTTAATAAATTTAAAAATCTTACTTTAATTTACTTATTTTACCTTAATTTAAAATTTTTGATCATTGATTACTTAATTTAAAAATTTGAACCTTAATTGACTTAAATTTTAAAAGCTGGACCTTAATTACCTATTTATCCTTGTATTACTTGATTTAACATTTACACTAATTTACATTAAGTAAATAAATTTACAACCAAATATAACCCTTATTTTCATATTTAACCAATAATTTCATGAGGTCATTCATTAATTCACAAAGATTTGCATCTAAAATTAACTGTGAAAAATATTTCATTAATATTTCTCTTTAAAAATTATCTTAAAAAAATATTTCATAAAAGTTTTCATTTAAAATTTTCAATTCTCAAACATCGACTATTATTCTAAATTTTGTTAATAAATTTAAAAATCTTACTTTAATTTACTTTTATTTTTAAATTTTTACTTTAATTTACTTAATTTAAAAATATTACTTTAACTTTAAAATTTTAGACCATTGATTACTTAATTTTAAAAATTAGCCATTAATTTACCTATTTATCTTAATTAACTTAGTAATAATTTACTTTAATTCAATTTTTAGACCCTTAATTTACTTTAATTTTGAAATTTGAACCTTAAATTACTTATTTGAGTCCATTGATTACTGTAATTCAATTTTTACTTATTTACCTATTTATTATTAATTTACCATTCTTTTTTAGTGAGGACTCTTTGTTGATCCATACATAGGGAATGCACATATCTTGCATAACTATAAAACATTCTTTTCAGGATTTCCATTCAAAATGTTTCCTGACTGGAATGAAATAGTTATGCCATTACCAATAGATAATACATGGTGCATGTTTTATCTAAACAAATCAAGGAAATTTGCAACCTTTATCAATCCAATGTTGCATGAAAGCATTCCCACTCACAGATTACTTATTATTGATTTGATAAATACTGTCAAATCAATACAAAGCATCATAACAGATATAGATATTATCTTGAAGGAATCACTATATCATAGATGTATAAACAATAATGACAGTCCAATCTATATATGTCATTTCATTAAATGCCTTAACTCGAATGTTGAAATTACTATGCCAAAAATTCAGAATATGAAAAATGAAATGAAAGAACTTAGTCTTCAAACCATTGAATATCGAAGACCAGATAATGATATAAAGAAATATAGAACATTTCTTAACGATCTTATTTTGCAGCTAGATAATGATCACATCAATTGTGACACAGCGCTAATGGAAATTGAAAGAATAAACAGTTTAATCAATCCAAAGAAATATGAAATAAAAAAGATATCTGATCCAATATACTCAGCCAAGAAGATATCCTTTGAATTAACTTGTGTTAAGAGATTCAAATTCAAGATTTCTCCGAAAGAAGAACTACAGAAGTTGTGGAATAAAAAATTCATTATTAATGCACCGGAAATGGACAGATTCATAGAGGCCTTTGCAAATACCACCTGTCAATTTGAGCGTACAAGGAAAATCTCAAATATACCGTTTTTAAAGAAGAAAAAACTATCATAAAAACTGACTATGAAGAAATATCATATGTCATGAGTAAACTTGAAAAATCTGCTCCTGGAAAAGATAAAATAACTTATGGAGATTGGAAGAAAATTGATCCAAAATATGAATTCCTAATTTCACCATCAAATAATATCCTCAGAAACAGAAAGTGTCCTGATAACTGGAAAGTATTCAGAACTAGACTGATACTTAAACCAGGAAAACAAAGATAAAAGTCATGAAACATCTTCATGGCGACCTTTGGCAATTATGGATACTGCATACAGAATTTTTGCAACCTTGCTTAATGTGCGATTACTGGGATGGATAAAAACAGGAAACTTGATGAGCGTTGACCAAAAAGCTGTAGGAGCACCTGATGGCTGTGCTGAACACAATCTGTCAATCAAAATTGCTATAGAGCATTCCATAAGATCTCAGAAAAACCTACATATTATTTGGTTGGATATTGCTGATGCCTTTGGTAGTCTACCCCATCAAATGATCTGGAACACAGTTGAAAAAATGGGAATCGATCACAGGACATTGAGATTGCTGAAAGACATGTATGAAGATGTCGTCACATATTATGAATGTGAAAAGAATATATCAAGCAGAACTCCAATCATTAAAGGAGTAAAACAAGGATGTCCTATATCAATGACACTCTTCTGTCTAACAATTGATTATATTTTGAAAGGTGTCCTAAAATCGAACCCATTCCTTATACACGAATATAATCTGAGTATCCTAGCATATGCAGATGACATTGTATTATTATCGGATACAAGGAAAGGCATCATTGAATGCCTAGACAAGGTAGTAGAATTAGCCAATAAATGCTGCTTAAAATTCAAACGTTCCAAATGTGGCTAGTACCAACTGCATCAAAATCAAATGGTTAAAAATATTTCTCTATACGAGGAAAATCTGCCTATCATCAATGAAGATAACCTATATACATATCTTGGAGTTGATATAGGTATGAAAACTAGTTATGACATTGATAAAAAGCTAAATGAAGCCCTATTGCAGGGATATTCAACTGGCGGCCCGCGGGCCTGATCAGCCCCGCCGAAATTTGAAAAAGGCCCTTTCAATATCTTGGAATATTACACATATATAAAAATATTTGGTGATATCTGCATAAAAACGCACAGGTACTTTTTTTATGTATAATATTTGACCTTAAGACTTTGTAATCCGCTACAAAACTAATTACTTTTTAATTGATACGGCCCTCGATTGCCGTTATAAGAAAAATTTGGCCCTTCATAATATTTAGTTGAATACCCATGCCCTATTGGATACCAAGGATATTATGGAAAGTCATTTGCATCCATCACAAAAGCTATATGCTTACAAAATTTTCATCCACTCACGGTTAATCTTTTGTTTTAGAAACTGTGTCCTAAACCATATGATACTGAACACCGATAGCAACAGATCTGTGCAAATGAGGGAGAAACAACTGGGTTATGATCAGAAGATAAAACGAATGATTAAAGATATGATAAAAGATAAATTCCAGAATATGAACAACAATTATATTTACGCAAACTGCAAATATGGTGGACTAGGATTGACACAGGCTATGGATGAATACCTGATCCAAAGTGTCGTGCACTTTTTGCGAATGTTTAACTCAAATGATACCAACTTCAAGAACATGATAATAAATGAGTTAATATGCTCTAGAGGATATGGATCAAGCATAGATACTGCAATAAAGTGGATGAATGGAGAAAATACAGTGGTTGGTATGAAGGAGTCTATTTTTGTAAAATTCCGAAAATCAGTTAAAAGATTAAAAGAAAAATTCAGTATTCTGGTAAGTTTGAAAATCATCGACAATGAATTCGTCCTAGAAATCAAACACAATGAAAGACTACGAATAATGAACAAAGAAAATATGGAAGAAACATGTTCAGAACTACATGATCTTATAAGTATGATATATGCTGAAAGATGGCAAACTATGGTCTGTCAAGGACATATAGCAAAGCATATTGGAGAAAGCGAATTTGCCTCAATTTTCATTCAATCGGACTGCCTTACAGATCAGCAATACTACTTTCTAGTAAAAGCCAGGAACAATATGCTGAACCTAAAATATAATCCGTTTCGATTAAAAGAAAATCTCGATATCATGTGCAGACACTGCAAAATATTTCCCGAAACGCAGGCACACATATTCAATCATTGTACAGAAAAAATAAATGCTAGAAGATCAAAACACTCAAATATCCTGAAAATAGTTGGTGATTATTTAGTGTCCATATGTATAGAAGTTGATATCGAAACATCACCTATTGGGATTGAAACAACACTTAAACCGGATCTGCTAATAAAACCACAAAGAAAGAATCTCTTCCATATCATTGATCTAAAAGTACCCTATGAAAACAATGACAATTTTGATAACGCCAGAAAGAAAGATTTTGAGAAATATCAAGATATTGCATCACAGATTGGCAAATTGAATGGATGCTTAACACTGGTTTCTGTATTGGTAATAGGAACTCTTGGTTCATGGGATAGACAGAATAATATCATATTGACAAAAATTGGCTTAACAAAACAGGAAACTAGACAACTAGCAAAATTATCAACAAAAGCAGCAGTAATATCGAGCTATCACATTTTCCGTGATCACACAAATGACTAATATTATGTTTTTACGATTTTAAGTCTTATGGCTTAAGATGTTTTATGAAGAAAATTAAAATGTATAAAAGAAGAAAAATGAGCATCAGCTCTTTTTATTTGTTGTAATTCCTACTGTATAGAAATTTTTTATTAAAATAAACTTTAATTTTTTTTTTAATCCTTTGATCTGTAATATTCAACGCTATTATCAAAATCTTCGCACTATTGTCTGCCACCCCATAATCATATCCTAGTTTTCGGATTGCTTCTTTTAACTTCGCAAGATAACTTGTCGGTTTATTTGTATACGGTACGATGCATTCAAACAACCCTTCTTTCATATCTCGATCCATTTCAATGCTTATTATGAAGTCTATATTCGCATTAATTTTATCTTTATTCCCTGCATACAGAGTGTATTGTAAATCTGCTAGAATTTTTTCCCAGTTCTGTCTACCTGAATTCAAAGTATTAATTGCATTAACGACATTTACTTTATTTTTCCATCCTGGTATCAGACCGCAATCTACCAAGTACTCCTCGTCTTCCAGACGTCGATTCTCAAATTTTATTTGCACTTGCCATCTACTATATTGACGCAGTATGTGCTCCTTTAGCTCTCTGATTTGTCTGTAGGTAATGACACGGAATTGGCATTTCACATTATCAGGTCCAGGCATTTCCACTATGATATCAGCTAGATCCCTTGTTGACCGTAAATTCTTGCCAAACTTCTGTATTTGTTTAAGTATCTCATCGTCTCTGTTTACTTTGAAT
This sequence comes from Schmidtea polychroa, assembly GCA_959609185.1. Taxonomy (NCBI): domain Eukaryota; kingdom Metazoa; phylum Platyhelminthes; order Tricladida; family Dugesiidae; genus Schmidtea; species Schmidtea polychroa. The sequence continues at coordinate 18,297 of CAUHTR010000229.1, forward strand.
AGCTTTACACATAGATTTATTGCTATTTTTAGTTCACTCTGGGTTAGTGACATCAAACTGAGTTCTGCGATCCATCGTTTCAACTGGTTTCCATTCTAGTAAGCCATCTTTCAACTCGGTCTAACAATGCCGTCGGATTCTCATTTGATCCAATTTTTCTTACTTTTGTGGCGGGTTTTTCCTCACCGTCGGACACTGTTCCAAATATCATATGAGATTCAGTTTCCTCGTCAGATTCGAATTTAGCCACTAATTTGTTCAACTTCTGTCGCATTTCTCGAAATTCCTTTTCCATTTTATCTTGAAATTTTTCTCTTTGCCATATGTCATATTACTGGTAATTGGCATATCTTCTTGGAACCTGATTGATTTCTTTGAAATAGGTCTGCTAAATCTCTCTGAGTTCCTTGGGCATGATCGTGCCATATGACCGTATCACTTGCACGAATGGCATTGTATTTGTCCATTGGTATTCACTTTGTCCCTTTGTGGTGAAGGTGACGTTGACGATGATCTTGATCTAGTGAAACAGTTTCTGCTAATATGCCCTTTCTTCTCGCATTGATAGCCTTCGACATCACTGTTGATCATTTTGTTATCTGTGAATCTCTTGTTCCCATATTTGATTTGAGTAGTGTCCGGACTTTTTGCAATGTTCGCACTGAGGGTTATTTACCTGTCATTCGATTGCACGTTCATGGCTGATCTGCTGGCTTGAAATCTATTATTTGGTCTCAAAATTGGACTACTGATTTGGTTTATTTTCTTTTCATCCCATGGTATTCTCACGGGAGTAATTGACCCCTCACGTTTCTCCACATTAACTCCAAAAGCATCTGATCTTTTCGCACTTTTCAAATTCAGCTCGATCTTCATGGCTTTCTTTACGAGCTCATCGAAATTAGAAAAATCCACATAATATAGGGTCTTTTTTTTTCGGAGTGGGCTCCGGTTATAAACTGATCTTGTAACAACTCTTTAACCTGCTTGGCCATATCTACTTGATCGGGTTTGACTTCAAAGGCTTTATCTGCTAAAGTGGTCAGATGATAAGTAAACTCACTGACTGATTCATTTGGACCTTGAACTCGATTGTAGAATTTCTGTTGCATAATTCTTTTGATATCTCCACCAACCAGTTTCAGTGCCATTGCATCCTTCAATTTGGTCCAATCATTACCAACTTTTTCCCTAATCTCGTTAATTCGTTTTTACCTCTCGACTATTCTCGATTCTTCTTACCCTACCTGAGGCAAAATGCCGATTTGCTCTGATTTTCCCCTTCCTTATATACTCCTCGAAATCGGGATGACAAATGGTTATTGCCGAGCCAATCTTTCACTTGACATTTGCTTCCACGTATCTGCTTCGGCTGTCACCCGTAATGGTCCAACGAACAAAGATAATTAATGACCCGTCCCGCCTTTCTACACACACTATCTTCTCCTTGCTCTTTTCCAATTAATCATTATGCCAAGCTAATGGGCCTAAATCTTCCTTCTGTTTACTTTTCTTCTTGTTTACCCAGCTCGGGTTTCCTTCATCTCTCGGGTTCTCCATTGGCTCGGATTTCCCATTAGCTCGGGTTTTCTATTAGCCAATTAATTAATTAATTAACGTTTTCTGTTTTTACACATTTGAATGCTTTTCGACCCTTCCTAACCATTTTCTGATAAATCCCTAATCATCATCTTGTTGACCATTAGCTAATCTATACCTGTCCCGTTTTCCCAATTCGATTTCGATGATTTTACAATTTATTGATTTTTCTCGGATTTCCGGATTCTTGAATAGATGGATTGGGCACCGCAAGCACACCCACCCCCCTCCCCCGGTAGAAAAATTTTTTAAAAATTTTTTCAAGGTCAAATTTTAAACAAAGACATATGACTCTTCAAGGTCATTGAAACAAAGACCATGACTCACCCGATGAATCATCAAGGACAATTTTTCAAAGTCATTTCAAGGTCATATGAGTCATCCTACGACTCATCAAGGTCATTCCCAAAGTCATATGACTCATCGCAATGACTTCTCAAGGTCATATTATTATTTTTAAAAAATATTATTATTATTAATTTAAAAAAATATTATTAATTTATTATTATTTTTCAAAAATATTATTATTTTATTATTATTTTTCAAAAATATTATTATTTTATTATTATTTTTCAAAAATATTATTAAGTGTGCTAGCGGTGCCCAACTATTTGGCATGCCAAAATTTGTCGTTCCCATCATTTTATTTCATCGATCGATGGCTTATTTTGAAGCTTAGTGCAAGACCTTTCGAATGAGCTATCATTATCTTTAATATTGGCAAAGTTATTAACATTTTCCCAAGACCATTTTCAAGGTCATTTGACTATTTTATTATTATTTATATTATTATTATTTATTATTATTTATTATTATTAATATTATTTTTTTCAAGGTCAAATTTTTTTTCAAGGTTGATTACAAATTCTAAATAATTAATAATTCGGTAATTAATTAATCATGTTAACCTTTTTCTGCAGTCATTTTCATCACTTTAAAACTATATTTTAAGTTTGTTTATAGATTTTCTTTGTTAAATTTGTATGGCATTTGCATTAATATTGCAATTTCTTTGTTAATAAAGAGAAAAACAAATATGACTAATACATTTATTAAATATAACAATAAAATACTTGTGAAAGTCTAGCAGACATAATTTTCCAAATAGGAGAATATACATCATTATTATCAACTTTATATCCCTGGATTGCAATTGTTATATACCAATTTTCATTTTCTTTGAAACTGATTTTATCAAAAGCACTATAAAATCTTGCATATCTGTTGTTGAACCATGCATGTTTATTACATGTTAGATTTGAATCTATCCGTTTAAGAACATCATCAATAGTTTTAACATCTATCATTGAAAGCGTGCCGGATAAGAATTGAAATTGAGTTGGAATTAGCTTGACTGGTGCAACTAATTTCATATTAATTTCTTCTTTCTAAAAATACATTTGTAGTTATGGAACATTTGAACCGGTTGTACCATTTCTTTAGGTTTTTCGATGCATGAAATTTTCTTGGTCATCGTGAATAATGATTAAAATGAAATGTTACAGGGTTTTTATATCTTTGACTCAGGCCTATCAACCAATTGTCTTTGTTCAAATTGCATGTCATTTGCATTAATGTTGCATTAATGTTCATATTATTATTACTATTTCTATTATTATTAATGTTCACATATTATTACTGTTCTCATATTATTAATGTTTTATTATTATTAATGTGTCATATTATTTATTATTATTCTCAAATTATTATTATTATTATTACTATTCTCAAATTATTGTTATTACTATTTATATTATTATTACTATTATTTGAAATATGTATAAAAGAAAAAACAATAAAAACAAAATAAAAACATTTATTACCATTCAACATCCAAGATCTACAACTCGGGAGAAGTGAAACCCTCTAAGAGTTTTTACAAACTCCCACTCCACATATCGCCGATAACGATTGGCACAGCAAGAGCATCCGATGATGCATTGATATTCCGGCTCCATATGTTTCATCGTCCTATTGATCTTGAGATCTTACAGGAATTGGTGAAAAACTTCAAATATCCGGATTTGCGTAGCATAAAATATGAGATCTGGAATAATCTCTGGTTCTCGGTCATTGATAATTTCAAATAATTGTGGATAATAATATTTGAGTCTGTTTAACATGACTTCTGAATATTTATCTGAAAATAAAGACTATAAAAATGTAAATAATAAATTAAAAATTTACCATAATCATCGATATCTTTCATCAAATGAGCTGCGCTAGGAATTTTGTACATAGGAAAAATGATTTCTAAACAAAAAACAGTTTGTTTAAATCAATCAATAACCAATTAGAAATTATCTAATTAGAAATCGACCAATGAAATTATCTCATATCGAACATTGTCAACAAATTCTCTATACTCCAAATTTCTCAACCCCAGCATGAAAACCTTTCCACTAGCAAACACGTTGACACATATAGGGTTATATTTTAATAGTCTTAGTGCCGGAAACAATTCTGGTTCAAACATACAATCACATTTTTTCGATATGTTATATAGATTGATACTATGCCCCATATCCATAGTAACGGTAATTGATTGGATTTTAATATTATTTATTCGATATTGTAATTTATTAATATCCAAGGGTTTCTTACATCCCATGATTCTACATTTACCAGTCTTGAAAATTATTATCGGGTATTTCCCGCTTCTATCGATAATTTGCTGGGGTTTTCCTGGTGGGAACCTCATATTCGATACATCAAAATTTCCTCGATAATTTATATTTGCTAACATTATTAAATCATTTATGAAAATTAGTCTTTATATACAAATTGAGCACGAGTTCATTAAATCATCGAATATAAACAAATACACATATATTTATAAAATTTTTGAAATGGAATTAAGAAATGATGCAGTATACCAAATCGTTGGTCCGAGTGGTAGTGGAAAAACATTATTTGTTTGCAAATTACTAAAATCAAATTTATTCAAAACAAAATTCAACAGGATTTATTGGCATAGGGGTGCTGATGAAGAACATGGATTAACTCAATCAAGTTTCTGTAAATTAAAAAACATGAAAATAGTAAAGGGATTCGATAAAATTTTGTCCAGCCGATTAAAGAAAGGTGATGTCATTATTTTCGATGATTTGTATCAAGAAGCTAATAAAGAAAAAGATTTTAATAATTTATTTACAAAGATCAGCAGACATGTCGGTGTAACAGTTATTTTCATAACACAAAATCTATTTCATCAAGGTGGTGCACATCGAACACGTAATTTAAATGTACAATATTTAGTTATTTTCAAGAATCCTAGAGATGCAACAGTGATTGATTTTCTTGCACGTCAAGCGTACCCTAACAGTCTTAGTTTTCTTATCAGTGCATTTCAAGATGCTACAAAAATACCTCATGGGTATATATTTCTTGAATTCACACAACAATGTCCCGATGATTTACGAGTAAAAACAGATATTTTCAACCCAAAATGTGCCATGGTTTATAAACAAAGTTGAAAACCTCTATGAATAATTATGTTTCTAAAAGCAAGGGTGAAAAATATTAGGAAATTAAGAAAAAGTATTAAAAAGAGTATTAAAGTTCCAAATGTTCCACCAACAACTAGTTATACACCATCTAAAAAACTTGTTACTGAAGGTTTCTCTGCAATGAATCTTATTTCGAAAAATCCTAAACCTAAACGTAAAACCCGTAAAACCCGTAAAAAAGTAGTTAAAAATCATCGTAGTTTTCCATTTTTTTAATGCATTGTTAAAGGTCCCGAGTATGAAAAGAATGAATATATTGCAATCATTACCAAATTTTGTTGTCGATGATTTACTCAATATTATACTTAAAGTAGTCAAAGGCAAGATTAAAATCAGTAAAGCAAAAATGCATTTATTGAGCAAACATAGGAAACCTTTGTTATCATTAGTAAATAATAAAAATCGCAAGCAAATGAGGAAAATTATATATAAAAAACAAGGTGGATTTATTGGTGCATTGATACCTCTGGCATTATCATTATTAGGTGGAGTTGTAGGAAATCAATCATAAACAATGGGTGCTAATCCTTCATTGCCCGACATTAAATTTAATTTTAAATCTTCTTGCTGTAATGGAGAAGATTTGGACGAACCCAGAAGACGAAACCGGTTTCGGTGGAGTGGCAAAATTAACGAAAAGAGTTCCGAATTCGAAAAAAGAAACCCAGAAGTGGTTATCAGATCAGCTTGCGTACAGTTTGAACAAATCAATACGGAAAAGATTTCCAACAAGAGCATATAAGACATTTGGTATTGATGATTTATGGCAAATGGATTTGATGTAGATGATACGGTATTCGAAAATTAACAATGGTAATAAATATATTTTAACATTTTTTAATGTATTCAGCAGGTTTGCACGAGCAATACCAGTCAAGGCAAAATCTGCAAATGAAATGTCCAAGGCAATTAATATTTTATTTAAAGATGGACATCCTAATAACTTGCAAACTGATTTGGGTATTATTATTATTATTATTAATATTATTATTATTTTAGGTAAAGAATTCTACAATAACAAAGTTAAGCAAATTATTATTATTACTATTATTACTATTTCTATTACTATTATTATTTCTATTTCTATTATTTCGATTTACAAAAACAAAACAATTCAACATAAAAATTTATTTTGATACAATCTGACTCGAGTGGTGATTTCTCAGAGTCTTCACCAAACACCATTCAACACATTGTTGATAACGGAAATTGCAGCAGCTACATCCGAAAATGCAAGGATCCTCTGGTTTCATTTCTTTCATCACCCTTCCTATCTTGATATCCCATAGAAAGGTGTTTATTATATCGAATATCCAGATTCGTGTTTGGTTGTATACCAAATCCGGAATGATATCTGGATCTCTATCTTGTAGAATTTCATTTAATTCTGGATAATAGAAGCATAATCTTTGCAGGATAATTGACCAGGAAATTGAGGCTGTCGACTATATTCGCGGTGACAATTCCGTTTAGAACATTTTCAATAAATTGAGACATTTCTACAATAATTTTTAATATACTGCTTTATTTATATTACTACTACTGATATATCATATGATCTGATTGGTTGATAGATTATAAAAATAAAAATATGAGTTCTGATTTGATACAACATGAATACAATATTTCTATCGGTATAATGAGTGTGTGCTAAAACTAATAATAATAATAATAATAATAATAATAATAATAATAATAATAATAATAATAATAATAATAATAATAATAATAATAATAATAATAATAATAATAATAATAATAATAATAATAATAATAATAATAATAATAATAATAATAATAATAATAATAATAATAATAATATAAAATGATGATTGCTTGGTAGCAGCATTTATTATTTAAAACAATAAAATGATAATTTAAGCCTTTTGCTGCAAATAATGTATTTAATGAAAGAATTTTCGACTATACGATAGTCCTTGTCAATCTCCTGGAATTTAGCAATGTTCTTCCCCAAAATACCCTTCAATCTTTCTTTTATTTCCTTTCTCTTAATTCTCATTGGTTGTAAATATAATGAATTGTTTTACTAAAAACTTTTAAAATTTTTACATTTAAAATTTCAAAATGACAAACTAAAAATTTTTAAATTTTTTACAGCTTCTATAATTAGCTTCTAGAAGCCTAATAAAATATTTGAAAATATTTTAAATAAAGCCTCCAATAACTACTTATATATGCTATTTAAATATTTCAATAAATGTGTCAATTTTGATTTTCAAACCCTATTTTTTAAAATTTTTTTCTATATTATTCTAATTATTACTTTTTAATTTATTCTAGTATAAACAGTATAAACAGTTCAGTATAAACAGAGAAATAGATGAAGCAGCCATACTCAATTTCAAAACAGCTCTTTGTCGCATTGCGTACCAGATCAAATGGAACAATACAATACCGCATGAAAATGAAAATAGCGAAAACCAGCTCCCAGTATACATAAACACAGATAAACTCTATCAACCAAATCCTGATGCAGAATTAGATTCAACACGCTCAAAGGTCTGTCACAAAATCATGGAGTTAGTTGAGAAGGAAAGAAGAAAACCATATCTCTCAAACCTAACGAAAGACGAACAGGCAATATTAAAATCCCTTAAAAAGAAACCGTACGTTTACTTACCAAGTGACAAGGGGGGAGAATTTTGCATTATAGAGAAGAATCGTTACTGTGAAGCTGGTTACGAACACCTCGGCAACATCGAAACATACAAGAAAGTCAGCCGCATGTCACCAAACACCATCGAAATGAAGATCAACAAAGTATGGAAAGCCATAGCTTTGGAAATGAGGCTCAACAACAGAATAACCAACAGCTTCGTCACAAAAAATCCTGATCTTCCTAACTTCTACCACCTAATTAAAACTCACAAAGAGGTTCCTGGTATCAAAATTAGACCTATAGTGTCCAACAAAAATGGACCAACAACTAAAACAAGTTGGCTTCTTGCAAAGATCTTGAAACCTTTATTGGACACGATACCACACCATCTTCAAAGCAGCGACTGCCTCTTGACAAGACTAAATAATAACATGACTTGTCATAGAGAATTCCAATACCCATTTAGTCTTGATGTCGTATCACTATACACATCTATCGAACCAACAGAGGCTATTCAATGTTTAGAAAAGAAATTAAGAGAAAGCAACTTGTTAATAAAGGAAATGAATATCGAGAATATCACCAAACTACTTACTGTTATCCTCGAGAACACCTATTTTACCTTTGAACAAAATATCTATAAACAAGTTAAAGGTCTGCCTATGGGTTCCTTTACTATATTTTCGTAAAATAAATGCCTAATTCTGATATTATTAGTATGTATAGTGGTAGCCAATCTGGTGGTGAATTACCATATTTTAATGGTAAACAATACCGATCAGGATGGTTGAGAACAATTGATAGATTTGCCCTGCCTATTCTTAACATATTGGTAGTTTTGGTATGAAAACTGCAAAAGATGTTATTATGAATGAACCGAAAATATTACCATCTCTAAAATCAAATGCTTTAGCTGAATTTGGGAAAGTTTTACCAGGGGTTGCGGGTATATTTCAAAAAGAAAAACCTCCAGCTCCAGCTCCAGCTCATGCTCCAAAACGTAAAAGACATGGAATATCACGGAAATAATAATATTTTGAAAAATAATAATATGACCTTGAAAATAATAATATGACCTTGAAAATAATAATATGACCTTGAAAATAATATTATTTTGAAAAATAATAATATGACCTTAAAAATGAAAATATTTTGAAAAATAATAATATGATCTTGAAAAAAAAATAATATCAGCTTGATAAAATAAAATAATCGAATGCGAGTTGGTGAGCGTGAGCAGTACCCTTACGACAAATACCCATAGGGGGACAGAATATTTTGTCGGATAAACTCGGAGTATATATAATTGACGTTGATGAGTCATGGTCTTTGTTTAAATTACCTTAAAAATTTTTGCCCTTGATGAGTCATATGACCTTGAAGATGACCTTGGTGAGTCATCGGATGAGTCACGGTCTTTGTTTCAATGACCTTGATGAGACATATGTCTTTGTTTAAAATTTGACCTTGAAAAAATTTTTTTTTTAATTTCTACCGGGGGGACGGGGTGGGTGTGCTTGCGGTACCTTGCGCCAGCGGTGCCAAATCCATCTATTTTCTTGCCTTTCGCAATTGCTTTTGGCATTTTCTAATACTGCTTCCATCATACTTTCCTTTACTATCAATTCTGTGCATGATCACGCTTCTATTTTCCTTTTTTCTTCACTTACTTTTTATTTAAAATATCAACCTAAATTTCATTTAAATTTATTTTAATTTACAGACCTCAACAGATTTAATTGTGCAGAAATTTTAATCGCTTTTCATTTTTTAAAAGTTTTGATTGAGAATTATTTTTGGTATCTTTAAAAACCTGAATAATAGTTGCTAATTTTAATTTATCTGCTTCAATAATAAATCTTTAATGAAGTGCAATTATACCTAATTTTAAGTTCCATCTATAAATTGCACTACTGAACATTGCATCAGACGTCACCATATATATGAGAAAAAAATCTTGAAAATGCGTTAATAGCTAATATTTAATTATTTAAAATGTTTACATGCTCATTCCAAATAATTTCTGTTTTTTATATAAAAAAATTTTTTTGCAAAATTGAACATTTTTCAAAAATTACATTGTTTTTTTCTAAAAATTTACACATTACGGTCATTGTAATAGAAGCACTAATTAAAATTTCACTGCCACTTTTTTTCAAAAATTTATTAAAAATTTCATAAATTTGTTTTTTGGTCAACAGCGGTACTATTTTTAATTTTTCAAAATGTTTTTGAACAATATCAGTTAAGATTTCAAAAATACCATAAATGAAGCACAAATGAATTATTCATAAGTCCGAAGCCCTATTAAATGTCCTGGGCAAAAAAATAGCAAATAATAGCAAAACCGGCCATATAAAAATGCACTATACAAACAATTATATCATATATACATATGAAATATATATATTATATAATACATTACAAATATTATTAAATACAAATTTTTAATTCGTTAATTTTAATAATGAAAAAACTGTTTACTTTCAAAAATAATATTTTATTTTGTTGGTCTCTCAAAATTTTGTTTTAATAATATCATTTAATGATATGCTTATAATTAATGAGACTTAGAAATAAAATAGAAAAATTATCTGAATCATTATTAAATAATAGTCAAGTGGAGGTATTAGAAAATGTTATTGAAGCAGGTAAATTAAAATTAACGACTATACTGGTTTCTAAACATACAAAAAATGATTCTCAATCAAAACTTTTGAAAAATGAAAAGCGATCAAAATCTGCGCTAAGTGGCCCAATTAAATCCGTTAAAACCAAGGTTGGTGGAAAGAAATCAAAAGTTACTCCAAAGACAGAAATTAATAATAAGTCAATTGTTTTTATGACTATTCCAAAGAAATCGGTTAAAAAATGTTATAAGAAAAAAGTTCAAGTAAATTTAGATAAGTCTCTATTATCATCGAGTAAAGGCGTTTCGGTTAATTCCAATGGCCCTCAAAAGTCTGATAATTTCCTATCTGCTCGAATTCCTAATACTGCGCAAAAATTTAAAACTCCAAATAATATTAAAGTAAAAAGAAAAAAAGCTAAATCTCCAATATGCACTTCTTCGCCTATTTTTCACAATCCGATTAATAATAGTTCAGTGGAATCTCAATTCGACATGTTTTCATCTCAAATAATATCATCGTCTGAAAATTTGAAGTTTTTAAAATCTAATTTAACTTCAAAAAATTCTTTACTTTCAGCAATTACAAATAATAACTCAAAAGAAACAAGAAAAGATTGAAAAGAATCAAATAATTCCCAAGGTTCATCAAATAGCTGACAGCCAGATATGACAATCGAAAATTATCAGATATCAAAACAACGTAAAAGTTGAAGTTGAGAGATAATATTTATTTTACACAAAGAGTGGCTGTTTTGTTTGAGTTTATTTCATGTGATACTTCTTGCTTTTGTATCATTATTATTTACGTTTGAGTATATTATTTGATGTTATGATCATTCTGTTAAATTGTTTAGCTGGTGTTTGGATGGGTTTGAGTTTGATTCTACTTGGTGTTATGTAAGACCAATAATAAATAAAAACCAGAAACTAAAATTATTCAAAATGAGAAAGAAATCAATAAATTAAAGAGATTCGAAAATATCCATATTATAAGGCGTAGAATTTCAATTATATTCATCCAAAATTGAGAAGAAAAACCTAAATGCGAAAGTTTAGGGATAATATTCATATTATACAAATATCTGCATCTAGAGGCATCTATTTGGATTTTTAAATAAATCTTATTACATTTGGTTACTTCAGCGATAAATATCTGACTACAGATCAAAACCTTGCTGCTTTAATGGATGATTAAGGTATTGCACCTTTGAATGCATTGGCTAAGTTTCCTTAACTCCATCAAGTTGATACAACTGTAGAAGATTCAATAAAAGAATTCTAGTGTAATAATTTCGTTCTCTGGAAGGATTTGACTATCTCATATTGAACAGTTCATTTTTTTAATATTTTTTATTAAAAATATTTTTAAAATTATTTATGTTAATATAATTTTTTTTTATAATTATTAATAAATTTATTTTATTGTTTATAAATTTTTGAATTATTATTTTTACGATTTTTTATATTTTTTTTGCTGAAATGGCTTCAAGATTAATATTTGCGAATCCCATTCTACCAAATATATTATATCCATTTAACTATCCAATGCAAGGGTCATTTAATCCTATTGAATTTTGGGCATATATTCCATTGTAATTTTAGTTAATTCTTTTTTTCCTTTATGAATTTCAACGTAGTTAATTGTAATTTTGTTTTTTTGGACGTTAGGGGTACGAACTTTTAAGGGCCTAAAACTCATAATAATCTTGGTTACCTAGAGTTAGAGTGGTTTGTTTTAGAAAAAGATAAAAAAGCTGAAACCCCTCTAACAAATCTATTTACCATAATTTAACAAATATGATAACAACAAAACCAAAATCGCATAAACAATAGTTCAAAAATCAAAATTATTCGGTTATTGGTTTTCAGAATAACTTAGAACAGCTCGATTGGATTAAATGGTGACTGAATTGCATCTATATAATAATCCTAATTTTGGTATTCGAGTATCTGTGCGTGCTTTGATTCAGTAAAACAAATTGAACAGTTCATTTTTTAAATATTTTTTATAATTATTAATAAATCTTTTTTATTGTTTATAAATTTTTGAATTATTACCTTTACGTTTTTTTATATTTTATTGGCTGAAATAGCTTCAAGATTAAGATACGCGAATCCCATTCTATCAAATATATTATTTCCATTTAACTATCCAATGTAAGGGTTATTTAATCCTATTGAATATTATTCTAATTAGCAATTTTTGATAGATTATTTAGTGATATTGTTTATGGAGTTGATTAACGACTTTTAGAAATGCTGAGCTAACAAGATCTGAATGGATGAGATGGGCATTTTCACCATATTATTATTATGTTGAGGATACCTAAATACCAATTTATAAAGAAATAAATAAAATTACCTGGTGGAAGATCGCCATGACAAACGGACGATCTATTGGAACTCAGAAAAGAAAACGGAAGTAAAAAGAAATTAAAAATGAGAAAGATAAAGGAAATAAAAGGAATCAAACAGGAAAATGAAAACCAAGGTTAGTACTAATTAATTAGTACAAAAAGGAAAAAGAATTTTGAAATCAGGGATAAAGGAAAACAACAATATCCTTATCTCGACAGCTTGCCAGTGATAACAGAATTGATGGTAGAAGACGGTCAAACAAAAAACGGAAAATAATTTGACAGCTGTCAGAGATAAAAATGGGACAGTCGGGGAAAGCAGGAGAAGGAAAATGGAGAAACTCTTGATTATCTGGAGTGCCACAAGAGAAGTGAACTATATAAGAGAAAACTGGTGGACACGAAATTAGAACAAAATTAGAGAATAAAATTAGAGAGCAAATTTAGAGACAGAATTAGAGACAAGAAGTGACGCGAAATTGAGACAATTTGGAAGACGATTTGAGAGATAAAATTATTGGAGAAAATAAGAAAACGTTGGACGAAACGTTGTTGGACAAACGATTGTCAAAAATAATTGTAAAGAAAATAATTGTGGAGAATAATTATTGGAGAAGAGTTGAAGAAAAGAATTAGTTGAAAAATTAAAACGAAAGAAGTTATTTGATTATTTGAATAAAGCTGTGAAAAAAGTCAAAGAGAACAACCAACTCAAATCCCAGTTTATAAACCAATCAGTAATTTGTGATCTTTTAATCCGGTGCTACACAAAGTAAATACACACATACACAAGTGCTATTCCTCAACGAGTGTTGTAATAAGCATTGTACAGTCACCAAGCAGAGTGTTGAATTAATTGCCAGTGTAAAGCGAAAAATTATTTGTGATTATCAATAAGGATTTCTGTTGTCAAGTGTTATTTGTGAATCGTCTAAAGACACGCTTGGAGTAAGAGTACAAATAAAGTTATCACCAACTCAATAACCCAACAATTATTTCAATTTTCATTTATTGCAATCAATATTTTTATAATTTTATATTTATTGTTTCTAATTAATAAAAATCAAATATAAATTTAAAAGATGATTAATTTAGCAACTGTAAATCATTGGAATATAGCACACTGATAGAGCTAATTATTATTATTTATTATTAATTATTATTTATTATTAATTATTTTAATTATTTTAATTATTATTATTATTATTATTATCATCTATTTATTATTTATTATTATTTATTAATATTATTATTTATTATAATTATTTTTATTACTATTATTTATATTATTATTATTTATCATTATTATTATTATTATTATTATTATTATTATTATTATTATTATTATTATTATTAATATTATTATTATTGTTATTATTATTATTATTATTATTATTACTATTATTATTATTATTATTATTATTATTATTATTATTATTATTATTATTATTATTAATATTATTTCTTCATTACAATTTTTATTTATTGCTATCAATATTTTTATAATTTTATATTTATTGTTTTTCAATTTATTATCAATCCGACTTTTTATTATTTCTATTGTGACATTTTTGTAATTATTATTATTAGTTTCAATTATATTTTGTGGCTTGTTTACCAGCGAAAAAGAATAAAAATGGCTCACAAATCCTTACTGAGCAAGCAAATTTCTCAATAATTCCAACTAACGTGAAATGCATGCTTCTAATTAATAGAAATCAAATATAAATTAAAAATGATTAATTTAGCAACTGTAAATCATTGGAATATAGAACACTGATAGAGCTAATTATTATTATTTATTATTTATTATTAATTATTATTTATTATTAATTATTATAATTATAATTATGATTAATATTATTATTTATATTATTATTATTACAATTTAACATATTTTAATTATTATTATCATCTATTTATTATTTATTATTAATATGAGGAAGTTAAAATATTCTTAAAGATTAATTAGAAATTTGATAAAAATTTTAAAAATATTTTTATTAAAAAATATTTTAAGAAAATCTGAAATTTGTTTAAATAACAAAAATAATAACAGACAAGTTTTTTGAGATATCTTTTATTAAATAAAATTTTATGGAATTATTTAGTGATTTAAAAACGGATGAGAATCCTAATAATAATTATTATTATTATTATAATTATTTTTATTATTATTATTATTAATATTATTTCTTCATTACCATTTTTATTTATTGCTATCAATATTTTTATAATTTTATATTTATTGTTTTTCAATTTATTATCAATCCGACTTTTTATTATTTTTATTGTGATATTTTTGTAATTATTATTATTAGTTTCAATTATATTTAGTGGCTTGCCTACCAGCGAAAAAGAATAGAAATGGCTCACAAATCCTTACTAAGCAAGCAAATTTCTCAATAATTCCAACTAACATGAAATGCATGCTTCTAATTAATAGAAATCAAATATAAATTAAAAATGAATAATTTAGCAACTGTAAATCATTGGAATATAGCACACTGATAGAGCTACCAATTTGTCCAATGAAATTAAATGGCCTTGTAAACAACTAATGAAAAACTAGTTCGCAATAATGACAGGTGAATTAGCGTTTAGATTGACCACCAATCTTGCTGTGGTCTTGTGGAACTGATTAAACATTCATGTCGAATATAAATGCAAAATGAATATTAACTATTAAGAATTCAGATAATAATTTATAACATGTATATTTAATAAATATAATTAATTCACGAACAGAGCTATTTAAATTTTATCAAATAAATTATTTCCAATTTAAACAAAATTGAGTAATATTAGTTTTTAAATTTAAATAATTAAAAAGAACTCACTAATTGAATGGCTAACATCAATACTGTTTTTAACGAGAATTGCCTATTGCAATGATCAAAAAAATCTTCCAAAGACGGACCCAGTAATTCTAAAACTAAGGCATTGTATCGACCGCATGGTCCAAAGTAAAAGACTTTTGGAAAACCTGTTATTGGATTACCTAAAAATTGTTAAAATTATTAATCACAACCATAATATAATAAATGAAATAGTAACTGTTAGAATTGAGCATTCTATAAAATCTGTATTCTAAATAAGTCACGTGACTCATATATAGCAACCATGGTAACCAGGTCAAGGTCGCGTGACTCATCCATAGCAACGGCGATAACTAGGTCAAGGTCACGTGACTCGTCGATGGCTGATAAAGGTCATTCTATTTTGGTAACTAGGTCAAAGTCATCCTGTTTTAGTAACAAGGTATGTGACGTCATAGATGACTCATCAAGGTCATTCTATATTTAGTAACAAGGTCACATGATTCATCAGTTTGTAACAAAGGTAATGATTCATCAAGGTCATTCTATTTTTAGTAACAATATCACATGAGTCTGAGTCATCGTTTTGGAACAAAGCCAATGACTCATCATTTTTAAACAAAGACATTTAAACAAATATTTAAACAAAGACATTTAAATATTATTTTCAAAGTAATTACATAATAATTTCATAAAATACATTACCATTTCTGATATAGGTGTCAGAATTTTCTTCATAAAAACATATTCATATTCTTCATAAAAAATTCATAAATTTGTTTCATAAATTGATTTCATAATTCCTAAAAAAATAATAATTAAAAACATAATAATTAAAATTTACTTATCTATCCAACAGCATTTTGAATAAATGAAAAAGCATAGAGTATATGCAACAACTATCCAATCAGAATACAGATAGGATAGAAAAAATAAACGCACACGAGTCATCGATTACTCACATGTCTTTGTTACTCACATTCTCTTTGTTAAATTACACGTGACATGTATTTATAATGTGAATAATAATAAAAATAATAATAGTAAAATAATAATAATAATATAAAATGATGATTGACAAAGACTATCTTATAGTCGAAAATTCTTTCATTAAATACATTATTTGCAGTAAAACGCTTAAATTATCATTTTATTGTTTTAAATAATAATAATAATAATAATAATAATAATAATAATAATAATAATAATAATAATAATAATAATAATAATAATAATAATAATAATAATAATAAAATAAATAATAATTATAATAATTATAATAATAAAATTAATTAATGTTACGGTAAATGTACAATCTTGGGAAATGTACACTTTTACCGTAAAATGTGTACATTTACCAAAAAGTTAGGTATAAGTGAACTGAATATAATGTATATGTATGTTCTTGTTTGATATTTCCCCCCACTTAAAATTAAATTAAAATTAAATATATAAATATCCAATGTTTTAGTTAATTTATAAATAAGAGAATTTTGATATATCAATAAAGACCATATACTCCGAGTTTATCCGACAATATATTCTGTCCCCCTATGGGTATTGCTAGCAAGGGTACTGGTCACATTCAACATGTCGCAACATGTACCCTTGCTAGCAATACCCATAGGGAAACAGAATATATTGTCGGATAAACTCGGAGTATATGGTCTTTATTGATATATCAAACAAGAACCGAAAATTCAATGTATATTTCCCTTATTTGAAATTGTAAATGTTAGTTGAATGCACATTACCCAAATGAGGAGGCTAATGTGCACATTTACCGAAAAATAATTTTAAACCTTATAATATACATATCAAACAAAGGTAATAATAATGGAATTTTATCAAATACATGTAAATTTCTTTAAATTTTATAAAAAATATATGTTTTCTGTGTGTGTTGTATTACGTAGAGAATTATTATGTGTGTTAAAATATGAAATTTTATTAAATTTCTTTAAAATTTATAAAAATCTATGTGTGTGTGCTATGGGGTAGAGAATTATTGTGTGTGTGTAAATATATGAAATTTTATCAAATACAACTTTCATTAAAAAATCTATGTGTGTGTTATGGGGTAGAGAATTATTGTGTGTGTGTGTGTAAAAATATGAAATTTTATAAAATTTCTTTAAAATTTGTGAAAAATCTATTTTTTTGTGTGCATTGCATTTGTATTGCACATGCCTTGTTTAACGCGGGTATATATATATATATATATATATATATAATAATTATTATTATTATTGTTATTATTATTATTATTATTATTATTATTATTATTATTATTATTATTATTATTATTATTATTATTATTATTATTATTATTATTATTATTATTATTATTATTATTATTATTATTATTATTATTATTATGGCTAGTTATGTGCCGTATTTGGCTTGCTGCCTTGGCTTTCCGTGTGACTCACCTCCACTATCCTTTGGTGTTTTCTCCCATTTCTCCATTTATTGTGTTAAAAGCTATAACAATCAATTCTTCTATCATCAAATAAATTACTTAGACTAAATAAATTCAAAATAATATTTCATTGCATTTTTAAAACAGCTTTTATAAACAAATATTCTTGGGACATTTTCTTTATATAAATTTTAATTTCAACCAAATATCAACATACCGTAAACATACCACATTCATACTTGAATTGCAATTTTATTAAAAATTATTTTATATCAAAATTAAAATTAAAATATTCATTTTTATTTTAAACCATTTTAATTCTAATATATTTCAAAAAATTTAAATTTCACTTTTAATTTTACAAAATTTAATCATGAAATAATTTTAATTTAACATTTTACTTCTTAGTTTTACTTTTTCTGATTTTTAATTTTATGAAACGTTTACCACACATCATAATAACAAATCATACAAAGATAAAAAAATTATTAATTAAAAATTAAAAAAAAATCGCGCTTTTAACCAATCAGGATCGAGTAGGTGTGCTAATTTCTTAAAGTTTTTAATTCTATTTTAAATATTAATTCTCGTTATTTGATTGGTTCTTTTTTCATATGCGTATAAATTTTTTGATTTCTTTTTTAAGGTTTTCATTTTATTTTCTCGATCTTGATTGCTTGTAACTCTTGTTCCCCCTTTATTACTGATCTTGGTTTTCTATTTTTCCAATTTGTGTATTATTTGTTACTTCTTACTTTTTCTGTTTTTTATTAATTTGGTTTTTAGTGACTTTACTCTTATCTTGTTTATTTTGTTTCAATTAATTTTTTATATTATTTTTGTTAACTTTTTGTTTTATGCTTGCTATGTAAGTTTCCTAGTTGACACTTCATTGTAAGATTAAAACAAAATAAATTGAAAATTCATTCTAGCCCAGCACCATTATCATTAAAGATGAATGTTTCAAAATATTTTCTCTATGACGCATAAATTTTCCCGCTAAATAGCAATTTCAATTTTATCAAATTTAACTTTTTGGGTAGTCATATTATTAAAAAGTATGACTGAATTTTGTTTAATTTTAGTCATAAATTTTTATTACAAAATTTAATCAATTGTAAGCCGAAAGTTTTTGTTAGTTTTTATATTTCAAAAACAGACGTGGCTTACTTCCTATACTTTACATACTCTCAAAAATTATGAATTTAATTATAATTCTGTCAAATTATTTATATTGAAATTAAAAATCCTTTTTATTCAACTAGCTGGTCGATGAATAAATTATTTATAAAACTAATATTCTTTTAATGAAATTTTATTTGTTTAAATATTGGTTTTACTATAAAATATTCAACATTAGAAATGCTTGAAATTAGAAATTTATTGTTCAATATTATTGACAAACTAGCTGTTCAAAAGCTTTTTGATTATGCTCATGAGTTTATTGAAACTTTAAATAAAAATCGTTCTGTGTTTTTGAACATATTAGATCATGATGTGAATTATTAATTTATTACATATTTATTTATCTAAACTTAATAGGCTTCAAGTGTAAATGATCGAAATTTAGTATTAAATTCTTATAGAGATCCAATTCAAATTCCAGCTTTCCAACAAAAAATAACACTATCTCAAGATTTCATCCAGGAAACAATAATTATAAGCGATTTATTTAAGTTAAATGAAATAACATCTGTTGAATTATTACTATTCGGTTAAATTATATATTTTAGTGTACTCTTTTTTTACTCTAGTTGTACTTCTTAGGTGAAAGTGAGCGAACATCAAATCCTGACATGACTCGCGGATTATTGGCAGTAATTCAATATTATAATTCACAAAAAACAATAGTAGAAGCTCTGCGAAATCTACTAAAATTATTTTTAACAATCACAACAGACAATGCAAAAGCAATGGAAATTCTAAACTTCACTCAAGCTTTTTGCGATAGTTTATTTCAACATGGCCTATTTCCGAAATTGATCGGTTTATTAAAAAATCTAGACATAAATAAAGAAATCGAATTACTGGAATCTCAACGAACTCTGGGAACAGCTAGGCACAGGCGTCGGTTTCTTTTAATTTTTCAAAGCATTAAAGAAACACTGGCTGAATGTATTTTGTTACGAAGCTTCAAATGTCCACTTAATACGGCTGATACAAAATTATTAATCGAATTTATGCGGGAATTTTATAAGGAAAGCAACAAAGAAATCAAGGTAATTGTTTTGCTTAATATTTGAATAGTTTAGTAAATTATTAATGTAGATAATTAATTATGAACATTTATTAGGGCAGTTATTATATAATTATATATTTCATCAGTAGCGGTGGCTGTAGCAGGCGGGTGGAGCGCGTGGGGGTGAGGGTAACACGAGCTGTCCTATTTATTATCCTACATATTAATACGTATTTAATAAATGAAACGCTTCAATCAATGGGAATAACATTGCCAAATGGAACGCCATGCGAATTATTTGGGGGGTAATTATCGATGTATTGCTGTAATCATACAGAAACATTCATTATAAATTCAACCAATCAGCGATAGCAAATCAAAAAACCAATAAATTTAATGGATATAATCACTGCTTGTCATTAACCGCCTCTATAACTATTGCGCTTAGATTTGGGCTTCGTTGTGACCCGATCCGTGAGTCGGTGACAATTCCGTGGGCATGGCAACGGCCTGATATAGCGCTAGTGATCATACACGCTAATGCATGCATGCATATCTGGAATATATCTAATATGGATCATTTTGGCATCTCAATCAATGCCATCGGTGCCAATAATCACCACAGGATTCCAATCGATTGCATTTTATCGATTGCATTTTATCGATTGCATTTTATCGAACAATCGCTACCAGTTTCCCCATTGTTCATTTCCCAGCGGAAATTTCCCTCCAAACTATATAAAATGCGTTTGATCTATCATTGACTGCATTTTCACTATTTTATTGATATTTACAAATATACCCGCTAACGGATATCAATAAATAGGGTTATAGTGGTATTCCTACTGATTAACCGCCCTAGTTCCCGATACCGCTTATTTCTACCCTCCCAGCTATATAGCAATTGATTTATATTCAATTTCACCTTTGATGATTGATTTGTTATCTTATTAATATTGATTGATAACATTATTTTATATTGATTGATATTTGAGTAATTGTGATCAATAATGTGATTTCTCTAACGCATATCGCGATCAGTTTCCCGATTGTTCATTTCCCAGTGGAAATTCCACTCCAAACTATATAAAATGCGTTTGATCTATCATTGACTGCTTTTACAGTATTTTATCGATATTATTTTATATTGAATGATATTGAGTAATTGTAATCAATAATGTGATTTACTCAATAAATCGGCACGTATTATTGAATAAAAGTTACAGAATTCTCAGAATTTTGTATTGAAATTGTCAGGTTCCATAGAGATCCCCTCACTAAATAATAACGAATAAGGATCAATTACAACACAATTATGGCCAATCAAATATCACCTATAATTGCACATTAGTTGGAACATCGCAGTCTACTCTATCTAATTCCTCAAAGGTAGGAGCGTTATCAAAATCAACTAATTCGCTAGACAATGATGTAGAAGAACCGAAAAGTAACTGTACTGGTGAAGTTCTGGAGGGTGTGTTACGCCAACCAAGAAGAACAAAAGGTAAAGCTAGGTAAAATTAAGTCTCGATGAAAGTATTCCAAGAGAAGTCTTCAAAGATCGGTGAAATCTTTCGATCATGCCGTTTGTCTGAGGATGGTAAGCAGTTGAACGGAGGTGTTGTATACCGAGCTTTTCAGTTAGATGTTGAAATAACTGGGATTCAAACTGAGTTCCTCTGTCTGTGATTATTGATTTCAGAACACCGTATCCAATGTTGCAAAATGGAATTTGCTACAAATTCAGCAGAAATGCTTTTTAAATGAATAACCTTAAACCAACGCTTTTTCCGGCCAATCATGGTTAATAAGTAAGAAAAACCGCGATCAGAAGCCAAAGGACCGACCAGGTCAATGTGAAGAATTTCGAACCTATTTCCCGTCGGATAGTGAATCTTCTGTGGCTTAGTGTGTCTAGTGATCTTGTGTTGTTGACAACCGATGCACTGACTCACCAACAATTTAATATCGTGCCTCATTGCTGGCCAAACCACATGTGAATGTAATAGATTGAAGGTAGTCGACGAACCTGGATGATGTAAGTCGTGAATGGAGTGGAAAGCTAATTTCCGTAAGGAATCGTGCAAAATCGGTCTTAATGAAAGTATTCCAAGAGAAGTCTTCAAAGATCGGGCAGATGACGAGTCAAAATGTACTCCGTCCACAATTTCAAGCTTATCGCCTAAAGCAGCTAGATCTTTTGCCGAAGGTGGATTGTCGCGGAGACACTGTAATGGGAATATCGGATCGTGCAATATAGCGTTAGTACTGCGGGAAAGACAGTCTGCAATAACGTTTTCTTTGCCGGAAATGTGGCGTATTTCACAAGAAAATTCAGAGATATTACTGATTTGCCTCTGTTGTCGTGGAGAAGGGTCTTTCATTCCAAAAAGATAAGTTAGCAGTTTGTGGTCAGTGTAGATGACGAAAGGTCGACCCTCAAGCAAGTGCTTGAAATGTTTGATTGAAAGATATATGCCTAAGAGTTCTCGGTCGAAAGCGGAATATTTCCGTTGTGCAGAAGAAAGTTTCTTTGAAAAAACTCTAAGGGTTCGGAAAGGTCATCATGTAATTAATGTAATACTGCACCAATGGCAACGTTTGATGCGTCAGTGGTCAGACTCCAAGGTTAATCAGTATTGGGAAAATGAAGTGTTTGAATTTGCGAAAGTGTCGACTTAGGGTTTTCAAATGCACTGAGTGTGGTATCGCTCCATGATACTAGAGACTTTTTTGGTTTTGAGACAAGACCTGAAAGAGGTAACAAAATGTCAGAAACCCCTGGAATAAAACGATGACAATAGTTTTATCATTCCCAAAAAACTTCTCAGTTGTGAAACTTTTTGGAAGTGGGAATTTGGCTATAGTATCTAGTATATCCGGAGGAGGTCGAATTCCATCTGCGGAAATTAAATGTCCCCGGAAACGAGCCTCGTGTTGGAAGGAGGTACACTTATCGACGTTTACCTTAAGGTTGTTTTGTCGAAGTGCTGTTAAAGTTCTTGTCAGATGGGTTATATGTGTCTCTGTGTCTGATGATCCGATTAAAATATCGTCTATGTAAGGAACTGCGAAAGGTAGGTCCATCAAGACTTGATCAATATACCTTTGAAAGGTCTGTGCAGAATTCCGAAGGCCAAATGGCATATGCACGTACTCAAAAAGACCGATCGGAGTTATTACGGCTATTTTTTCTATGTCAGACTCTCGCAATGGTATCTGATGGTACGCCTTCACGAGGTCGATTGTGGAGTAAATCTTTGCCTTTGAAAGACGGTGAAGGATGTCACTAACAAGCGGCATGCTATAGGAATTTATCTTTGATTGTGAAGGGGAAAGATCCCCAGAGGTGCCCATAGTTAAGGGAGTTAAACAGGGATGCCCCTTATCTATGACTCTTTTTTGTCTTGCCATTGACTTCATACTTAAAAACATTCTCATCAATCACCCTTTCATCTTTAATAACATGAACGTAGGTATCTTGGCATATGCGGATGACATTGTGCTGGTATCTGACTCTTACACTTCTATCAATTCTGCCCTCCTAGAAACTACCCGTCTTGCTTCGTTAGCCAACCTTAGATTTAAACCTTCAAAATCGGGCTATTTTCATATCGATCATGAACTGAACTACTTTCCGATAAAGCTATATGGTGAAATCATTCCAAAAATAGATGATTCCAATTTGTATAGATACTTGGGAATTGATTTTACCCACAAAAAAAGACACAACATAGACGACAGACTTGAAACTGCCGTTAAGGATACTAAAAAGATTCTTGAATCCCACCTCCATCCATCACAGAAAATAAATGCCTTTAAAATCTTCATCCATTCTCGTCTTATCTTTCCTTTTCGTAATTGTGAGATCCTTCATGGTGTCCTTGATTCTCATAAGGACAAAATCATCAAAAATAGAGAGCCCCAAAAAGGTTTTGACCAGAAGATTCGTAAGCTTATCAAAACATCTTTAGGAGATAAATTACTCCAAATTAACAACCATTTCATATATGCATCGGTGAAAATGGGAGGTATTGGACTGACCTCATCCATTGATGAATACCTTATACAAAGTATTGTACATCTTGCTCGGGCACTAAATTCGTCTGATACTGGCTTCCAAAATCTAGTACTAATGGAACTTGCACTATCACGGGGTAATGGCAATATAGAGGCTGCTTTATCATGGATCAATGGTGATACTACAAAAAACTTTGGTAATAAATCTTTCTTTTCTAAATTCAGGAAATCCGTCGACCTCTTAAGATTAAAATATGGAATTCATGTCAAAATTGTCTTATTAGATGACATGTACCAGCTCGAAATAAAATACAAAGAAAGGATCAATTATTTCTTCTCCACAAATATCAACAACACATCATCAGAACTCCACTCAATAATAGGCTTAATACATGCAGAAAAATGGATCAATCTCAAATGCCAAGGGCATATTGCTAAATCCATATGCGATAGTAGCGTGGCTGACTACCTGGTTAAGACTGACACTCTAACCGATGTTCAATACCTATTCCTTCTAAGAGCAAGGAACAATCTCCTAAAACTAAACTATGCACCACATAGATTAAAGGCTAAAAAAAATACTCTATGTAGGCAATGCAATTCCCATCCAGAGACACAGGCACATGTCTTCAATCACTGCCCTGCAAAAATAAATGCAAGAAGAAATAAGCATACACGTGTACTAGAAGCGGTATGTCAATCTCTTCTTAACTATGGATTCAAAATGGACATCGAACGCACACCACAAGGAATCAAAACTACCTTAATACCTGACCTAATCAGATCATCGAGAAATAAAATCACCCACATTCTAGATATCAAAGTACCTTACGAGCAAAGGGAAAATTTTAAAAAAGCGGATGCTGATAATTATGGAAAATATGCCAATTTGGCAATCGAAATAGAAAAAACTCATAAAGTAAAAACTACATTGTCTACTTTGATAATAGGTACTCTGGGCTCTTGGTACAACAAAAACGACCAAGTTCTCAGTAAAATAGGTCTCTCCAAAACTGAAATAAAAAGCCTGGCAAGAAACGCTTGCACAGCTGCGGTAGTAAGCAGCTATCATATCTTTAGAGAACACACCCTTAAGGAATAATATATTTATATTTATAGTATATAATATCAAAGCATACCCATATTTATTTGTACACTATGGTTATTATAAAAGTAATATTATAATTAAGTAGTTGCTCAGTTTTTCAAATGTCTCCTCCAGGGATTAAAAGTACCTATAACAATGACTAATATATGTATATATATGTATATATGTGTATGTGTATTTATATAGCTCAAATATTTTACTATTATATTAACTAGTTAGGGTTTTTTTTTTTTTTTTTTTTTTCTCTTTTTTATTTAATTTAATTACTAATGCTTTGCTATTTGCCTCAACTACTAACTCTATCCCCTTTAATTAATAATCTGTATTTACACTTATATAAAATTAATATAAATGGATTAATATTGTCTATGGGTAAATGTAGGGGTCCTTGTAGGGGCCCCGCCCATAGGATAATACTTTTTTTTTGTGTTCATATATATAGTATATTAAACCCTTGTTACTTTATACAACATCCTTTCAATCCTTATTATATTACAAGTACATCAGCTATTAACGTTACAAAAATCACAAATGGAGTATTCCTACTCCGATATTTTAATCTTACTAGACAAGAAGCATATGCTGATTGGACTGAAAGCCTCCCCTAACTGATATTGAGAAAGAAAAATCATAAATTAAGCCAAAAACCACGTTTGATGCCAGAGTTCCTAACTACAGCATCCAAAGAAGATAAACATAAAAATTTCAGATTTCTTAAGGGTGAGAACCGTTCTCCCCTTCGGCCTTGTGCCAGATGGATTTTCATAAAACAAAATTTGATTTTTTTTTATGTACCGTAATAGCATTAAGGTTTCGATAGTCGCCAAACGGACGAAAGTGCCATCTTATTTTGGGACCAGGTGCAATGGCGATGACCATGGAGATTTAGATCTCCGAATGGTACCCTCATGTAAGAGGTTAGTGAACTCGGAACGTACGAATTCGAGTTTTTCATTAGACAGTGGTCTAAATTTGCACCTAACTGGTAAAGATGAAATTGTATCGATCGTGTGGCAGTAAAGTGGCTTCGAAGCGTCGCTTATCGCAGTTATTGGCGTGTTAATATCTACGGCTATTTTTGGGTTTTCGATTGTTGTAACCGTTTTCGACTGAGTAGTATTTAGGTTGTCAGTTACTATCTGTTGTGGATGTTCAAAGATGTTGCAGTGCTGCAGTTTAATTGGTTATTTATCCTTAAAGTGCGTTCAGGGTAATCGACGAGTAGTTCATTAGCACTTAAAAAATCGGATCCTAATATGGGGATAATAACCTCTGCTATATAAAACTTCCACTCAAATAATTGATCAGACAAAAATGGCAAAGAGAAAGCAATTGTTTTTGAACCCAACGTCTCAACAACACCACCGTTTGCGGCCTTCAAAGAAATATCGACAGTATTGAGGTCTGGAAGGTACTCTTTAGGTAAGATCGACAAGCTGGAACCAGTGTCGACAAGGAATTTTAGTTTGTTAGAAGGAGACGATAATATATTAAAAGCGTTTGATTCTGCTTCCATTAAAAATAAATCTAATTTTGATGAAAATTTGCCTCCCACATCTGCCGCTAGAAGTGGTGGCATTATAAGTTTTTTTGATTGTTTGCTTTAGCCTTTGTGTAATTGGAGTTGCCTTCGAAGCATTTTAAGGCTTTATCTCCAAACCTGTCAATGTATATACACTTGTCAAGTATCTGACAGGATGGTGCTTTGTCTCGCCTATGGCAACCTAGATGGCAGAACCGTGCCTTTTTACGAAACTTAAAATGGAAACGGCACAGGTTCCTGGTTGTAGGAGAAGGTGAACGTTGATGCGTTTAGTGAGGCCTGTAATAGCATAAAGTAAGGCTTTTTCGGTCGAAGGTTTCAAAGAAGAAAAAGAAGATAAAATTTCTGGATTAGTGCTGCTACTTGACTGCACGGAGCAAGTTGGTTGCGGACCAAGTGGCACGACTTTGTTAATCTTTCGGCCATCTTTGCTAGCTCTACCCCACGACAGAATTTTTCTCGTGAACTGGTAACCTCGATTCCCTCGAGTGCTAGTTCGGTAGCAATCAGCCAAGTAAGTGGAGAGTTATTCTCAACCAATTAAATCTTGAACTGATAGCTTAAATCGGGAATCAATTTTGACTTCTGACAGCAATGTGGTGGTGTTATATTTAATCATTTTTAATTCATAACTCTTATTGTTGTAATTAACAGAAATAACAAAAAATGTAAAAAATAAAAAGTCGGTAAAAAATAAAGTTACGGATATTTATGATGCAATAATTTTAAATATGCCGAATGAAAACAATTTAAAAAAAATAAAAATTGATGACGATAATAAAAAAGAATGCGAAAATAAAAAAATTTTAAAAAAGCAGAAAATATGATTTACTCACATAATGAAAAGGATAGAATATTTGATACATGTGACTGTAGAATACAAAATAGAAGTGAAACATATTTGAAGAAGGGTCAGTATAATATTGTTTATAATAAACTGGGTGGATGTCCAAGTGTAATATTATGCATAAATAATTATTTTAAGAATTGTTTGTAAGATACAGGAGCTAGAATGAATGTGATTGATAGTAAGAAGTAGAGAGATGTGAGCCCGCGGGGACAAAGACATATTCCCCCCCCACGGGGTAAAAATTTTTTGTTATTTTTTTAAAAGTACATGATATAGAGTTTTATAATAATGGTTCGCAAACTGAATATTTAGATTTGAATGATACTTTATTGACTGTTCAGATTAAGGTTGTAGATAAAAATAGAAAAGTTTTGGATGCCAATGCAGATGTAATACCGAACAATTTCCTGTTTCATACTCTTTTTAAAGATGCAGTGTTGGGATTTAATAATATCAAGATTGAGGGTGGAAATAATACATTCATTTACAAGGCATTAATAGAAACTATTTTAAATTACAATTCCGATACTAAAAATACATGTCATACTCCTATGGGTTATGCAGCAGCAGATGATGAAAGAAAAAATGGGTTAAAGGCTCAAAAATATTCACCATGTGCTCATCATTACAACTTGATTTTATGGATCAACCGAAATATTTACTACCGTGAGTTAATGTACATATTAGACTGAAAAGGTCTGATTCTGCATTATCTCTTACTAGTGCAAATAGTGCACCAATATGTCAATTAGTTGATACAAAATTATTGGTGAGAAGAGTTCGAGTAGACCCCTCAGTATTAGCTGGTCATCAATTAGGTCTTAATTCAAAACATGCAATTTATCCACTAAAACAAAGGAAATTGTACAATTCGCTATTGCTAAAGGTGCTTCATCATTCTATAAAGAACAAATATTTGGTGACAGAAGAATGCCTAATTTTATTCTGATAACATTTCAAAGTGAAACACAATATAATGGATCATATACTGCGTCCAGCTCAATTTTCAAAAACTTTGGTGTTACATCATTGACTTTATCGAAAAATACTGATTATAGAGAAACATATATTCAAGATTTCGAAAATGACAATTACTGTGCAACATATATACAGAGTATTGTTAGAAATCTGGGTTATTTAGATAAAATTTTGAATTGTGGAATAACTCTTGAAGATTTTAAAAGCAAATACCCATTTTTTACATTTGTTTTAAATCAGAGTCAATTACCCCAAAATGTAAATTTACGACTGGATATAAAGTTTACAAAAGCCATTACTGAACCGGTACATGTTATAATATATGGAGTATTTGAAAATGAAGTCGAGGCTTCCCGAGTTCGGCCATTAATTTTATCGTCCAAGTCAATATTTTGAACTAAAATGTTTTTTAATAAAATTAAATTAAATCTGCCAGCAGTTCAGATGATACTTCAGCGTCGTAGTGGTATGGATCGGGTCATCTTGTGGGGGTTCCTCCACTGATCTGTCGCCACAGGATGGTGAGCTATAACTTTATCTGAGAGAGAAAATTTTTAGAAATTACCATCGTAAAGTGAAACCACAATTTTCTTACCAAGAAATACAAAGTACTCGCAATGACTGAGGGAGTCCGTAGTTTACTATCCATTCATCATCCAAAACGAATTTTCAGTGTTAAAGGATGCATTTGCATTTCCCAGTGTATCAGACATCGTCCTCGAGCGTAGTAAATCTCCATCGAAGAAATTCAATTACCGTTTAATTCGATTCGTATTTCTACTTGAAATTTCCATATTGTCCGTTCATTGGATCTCTTCGTTGATATAGAAAGTTTCATTCGATAGTAAACGTTTCCTGGAAAATGAGGCCTTGACCAGAAGTACTTTTGTAGGGAAATGACAGTCGAGTGAAACACCTTATGATTAACACTGTATCCATTGTAGAACCGATTTTTATCAGTTGGAGTCTTGGCAGTAGGCACCACATCCGGAATACGATGATAAACAGAGTCTAGTCTTAGTCATGTCAAGTCGCATCGGAATTGAACCTGTAGGTAATCACTACATACGGCACTAGGCAGTACAGATGTTGAAACACAGTGGTAACACACATGATACTGAACCCTTTCTTACGACAACTTACTCTATAAAAAAACTCGGGAACTGCCAGGCCTAAAATTTTGTAATCAGTGAGGGCGGGGGTGAACAGCATGTGGTAGTTAAATGACATAATCACCATGCACAATCATGAGATAAATGCAGTACTACAACATAAGCCAATTCTGATAAGTAAGAAAATCTGCGACCTTTGTTTTTGTAACTGCATTGATTAGAGTTTGACTAGAATACTTGCGACAAATTTTAAATCAGCAATTGTGAAACTAAAGTGGTCAAATAATCACGTTCTGGAAATAAATTAACCGAACAATCCACGCGAAACGTTTAATATAAAATTAATTGCTACGATAATAGCTAGAACAACCACAGTACCTATCCCGAATGAGGGAATAATGATAAGGCCGGAATCATAGCTGGGGCAATACTCGTAATGATACCTAGAATATTAAGGGTCGTAAAAACCGTGATAATAATTATGATCTGAGTAATGATAATGAGGGTAATAATAATAATAGTAAGAATTTTGATAGTGATAATAGTTATGATGATGGTAGCAACCCCGACCATAATAATATGCTAATGGTAATAATCATAAGAAAGAGGGCCTTGGTAATAGCGAACAATGGAAGTAAAGTTGAGGTTGCAAAGTTCATCTGACCCTTTGGATAGTGCCCACCTGGGTAGTGCATTAGGAGAATGGTAAAAAGTGGGTTAGCATACTAGTGCTTTTCCTGCAGTGGGTCTTGGCTGATTTAAATAATCGGGTAAAATAATTCCCCGGGGAGGCTTTCACCAAACACAACATAACTCGTATAAGTCACCCGATGATTTTTCTTTATCAAATGGATGCATTGCATATGCAG
The DNA here is from genome assembly GCA_959609185.1 of Schmidtea polychroa. Lineage (NCBI taxonomy): Eukaryota > Metazoa > Platyhelminthes > Tricladida > Dugesiidae > Schmidtea > Schmidtea polychroa. The sequence goes on from CAUHTR010000229.1 coordinate 48,914, forward strand.
AACTAAGTAGATTCTTAGAACTTGATGAACTAAATAAATCATTTAAATAGCTGGGGTAAGGACCCATAGCGCAATTTGGCTAGACACCATACAAACTAGTGAAGTAAAACGTTTAACTTAGATAAAATGATTTCGTTCCAAATTATAAAGTGATAATGCAAGAACGATTACAATCAGCATGGACTCGTGCGGGGCTAAAAATTAAGTATCGTCAAGAACAATATAAAGAAAGCTATGACAAAAAGGAGCATGAGCACAGAATAAAAATCGGAGACTCAGTATATTTAAACAGGCAGGAACCAGTAAAAGGCCTATCAACAAAATTACAAAGCACACTGGAAAATTTAATAAAATATAATATTATATAGTATAATAAAAATGTCAATACCAATACGGTTATAGTAAGAACCCTATGGGGAGCTACTCAAATAAATAAAAATATGAATAAATAAATATAATTTTAAATTAATAAGAAAGGCCCTAAAGTTTTCAGATCACGAACTTCGGGATCTGAAAACTTCATGGCAAAATTACCTCGCCGCCTGCAGCCTGGCGTAACCAGCGTGCGAGGTAATTTGAAAAATATCGAGATTAATAATAAACCCTGTGTAGAGAGGAAGGGGTATTAGTATATAATTATTATTTTATAGTTATTAATATTGTAATTATTAATTAATTATTATTATTATTATTAATGGTAATATTATCGGTATTATTATTATTATTATAATTATTGTAATTATTATAAGTGTTAAGATCAAAACGGATGGGGGTTGATCTCATCACAGTTGACTCCAATTTAATTAGTAAAGTTTAAATATAAATATAAATATAGTTATTTATAAATAACTTTTTCGTGTGGTTGCGTGTAATTTTTAAAAAACAAAACTCAACAACTTTCTTTTTCAAATACTTTTATTAAAATTTTATAAACAAATAATTTAAAATTACTATGTTTACAGAACAATTCAGATATAGGATTCTTTGATCCCTACTGTTGTCAACAGTCTGCAAGAAATTGTTGGCTCCTATGTAGCACAACAATCGCACAAAGTTAAAAGAATGGTTAAGCAAGTGGAATGATTTTGGGGCGCCCAGGGATTACTAAAGTATGTGAGAACTACTTTGTAATCGCTATATTTAAATATCCAAGGATACAATTTATCCTCACTAACCCTTATATTTAATTAAATTAATTTTACTTTTATCTAAATTCTTCTCAACAATTCTGACTCTTCGTTTTGTACTAAAATATTCTCGTTTCTACTATTCTCCCTTATAGTTAAAGTCGGCTACTTTTTTGTCCCATTTCTGTTTTGCGATTTTTCTTTTATACTCAGCTCAAATCAACGGCTGGTAAATATTAAGCACTCAATCCAAATCTGCTAGCAATTTAAAACCAATCTCGTTTTCGTTGGAGAATTAATACCTTTTTAATCGATATCGATTTTGTTTTAGCAACAATATTTTTCTACCCTAAGTACCTAATGTACTTCTAATTTAATTTGCAAAATTAATTACTTTTGTGATTCTAAAATAATTTAAGGCCAGGGGCCTATCCCTAACAAGTCTTACCCACTAAAAGATTTTCGTCCCGAAAACAAGATATAAAATCATTTTTCAGGAACTGCAGACAACAGTATTACATAAAAATTACCATAAATCATAAAACAAAATCTAAACACATATTCCAAAATAATAAATGACAGAATTAATTGATCACAAAGTAATGTCCAAGAAATGTCACATAAAACACATATAGATAAGTTCATATTTACACTCAATTGAACGGCTTCTGGCAATTTCCTTCGGTCAGACATCCAGATCGTCGGGATCTGGTTCGGGAACTTTGTATAGATGTACCTCCGTGGTACTGTAACTATTTGCGATTGCATATTGGCGAATCATTTTCGCTTTCCGTTTCTTCAATACCTCTGGCTCGAAACTCACGGCCAGGGCTTTATCATCCAGGGCGCATGTTAGTATGACTGTAGATATCACATAAGGTCATACTCATCATATTGTTAATTGTTATTTATCGCCATCCTCGTGATGGGTTGGCCATTATATTCTTTGGCTCTAGGCTTCCAATTCCTGTCAGGGTTGCTGACATGTAATCCTCCTGAGGCATACTGATATGGTCTACCCATTCGTTTCGGATTTGTAGGTAAACCGCTCGAATCGCAAGTGCCTCGTTTGTTACAACTAAATTCCTTGGTTCCCCGGGAACCGTACGCAAAAACGTCTTTGTTAGGAATCCCAATTTATAATGACCATGAATCTTGGGGACTCCTCTGGATTCTAACTACTTATTTGCTGATAAGTCTCTGATTCCTAACAATCGTTGCACTGGTAGATTGGCTACCGAAACTAAATCTTTTATTAAAATTCCAATTATAATTTTCTTGTCACAAATTTTCCTAATAAGGTGGTGACAATCGTCTTCATCCAAATTCCCTCTGATTTCTAGTTCCTTCAGTTTATATTGGTGCGTCTGGTAGTGTTTAACTGGGTCCTTGGGAGTTATTACCGCACTCAATAAATTGTTGCCTCTCATATCCACTATTGCAATTTGGATTAGTGTTTCTTTCAACTCCATCCTGGATTTTGCAAATCCTGCTGATACAAAAACTGTGGCCTCATCCTCCTCGATTTTTGTTAAGTATTTTCTTACGAACGACTTGCACTGTTGTATGTCGGCTTCGTTGACATTATAAATCCATGTCGGCTCATTTCGACTCACGATAGGGTGTTTTTTCCTAAACTCCAATATTTCCACCGCTATTATTGAATTTATTGCTGTTGCTTGAACTTGAATGTTCTTTTCTCGTCCATCTGAATGGTATATTTCCAACGTACTATATTTATCCAATTCCACGGGTAGGTCCATACCTGCCATGAACACCGTGATTGGCCTATTTATAGCGTGGATCCAAATGTTCTCTCTCCTTGGACATGATCCATATTCTCTGCATAAATCTCCTAACTTTATTCTCCCTTGGTTGCTTACAACCTTTATCATCATTTGTCTGTGAGGTCCACCTGGGAATTTATTATTACTAATATCATTGTTAGCATTATTATTATTATTATTTTTATTATTATTATTATTATTATTATTATTATTATTATTATTATTATTATTATTATTATTATTATTATTATTATTATAGTTGGTATTATTTTCATCATTATAATCATTAATTATAATTGTCAGTATTATTAATTAAACGGAATAAAATAACTTACATGTTAGACATGTTAAGGGGAAACTTGTGTTGAAGTTGAAATAAATTGATATAATTGAAATTTTATATACAAAGAAATATCATGACTTTTTCAAAAGGCAACTAAAATAATGTCACACAAAAATCTATACAAAAATGCAATTCTTTAAAACTCTTTTCTTGTTAAATACTTTCCATATATATAGTTACATTTTTCCAATATGGTAAGCTTTAAAACACAATACACAGTAAGACTTTTTGCATTGTTTACATATATTTGTTGTTTTCACATGACAATGAACAGACTTAATTAGTTGTCCATGATAAATTATACGATGTGTATATATGACAAATCATTATCCATCCAACGTTAGTTGAAACCTCGCTCGTGTTCTGAATGCAATGGATTGCTATATCGTTTTAAACAAAATTTGAACATGATTCTGTAAAAAGTTAAAAGATCATAAAACCAGTTGAGTTGTTGTTCTGGTTGTTCTTGTCAAAATATAAATCTTTAATTGGAAATCTAAATAGATCTTGTTTTCTTTCATGTTATCTTTAGATGTATTTTGTTGTTTCGCACTTTTTGTGTCTAAATTTTCTGCACTTGTCCGAATTGCACGATTTAAATACTGTCGTTGCCAATTCAATTCCTTTGTTATCATGACGACAGTTGGCATTCCGGGAAAATCACAAAAACAAATAAATGAAAGGCACAAAGTGCCGCAGTTCAAGTGGTGCCGAGTGCCCACATAAATCAAATAATATAAATAAATGATTTTAATAAATAAAACTGGCATCAAGTGCCAGGGAAAAATCAAAGGCACTGCAGTGCCGCAAAATTAAAATAAATAAGATGGGGAAAAATGCAGATAAATCTGCAATGACATTAAATTAATATGAATTATTATTGTAATAATTTTAATATTAAGAAATTTTATAATTAGCATTAACATAATCATTATTATTATTATCATTATTCTTATCATCATTATTATATTATTATTATTATAATTATTATTATCATTATTTTTATTATTATTATTATTATTATTATTATTATTATTATTATTATTATTATCATTATTTTTATTATTATTTTTATTATTATTATTATTATTATTATTATTATTATTATAATTATTGTTATTATAATTGTTATTATTATTATCATTATTATTATTATTACGTAAATAATAATTATTTTATTACAATGAACAAAATAACTAAATTTCAAAATATTAATTTATTTCGAGGACGAAATTTTTTTTAAAAGAGGGGAGATATATTGAGGATACCTAAATGAAAATAACAATAAATAAATAAATTACCTGGGGAAGATCGCCATGACAAACGGGACGATCTATGGGGACTCAGAAAAGAAAACGAAAGTAAAAAAAAATTAAAAATAAGAAAGATAAATCAAATAAAAGGAAATAAACAAGAAATTAAAACAAAGGTCATTGTTAATTAATAAGTACAAATGAACGTGGAATTTAAAATTCCAGAAAAACAAAATAAAGGAAAAAGCCGTATCTTGACAGCTTGTCAAAGATAGCGAAATTGTCGGGAGAATGCGGCTTAACAAAAAAGGAAAATGGAAAAATATTTGATATCTGTCAGAGATAAGTCTGACGTAGAAAAAAAGGAAAATGGTAAACAGAATCTGTCGCCAGTGCCACAAAAAAAATAACTATATAAAGGAAAACTGGTGGACATGGAATTAGAAGAAAAATTAAAGACAAAGTGACGCGAAATTGAAAACGATTTGGAAGACGATTTGAGAGACGATTTGAGAGACGATTTGAGAGAAGATTTGAGAGACGATTTGAGAGACGATTTGAGAGACGATTTGAGAGATTAAATTATTGGAGAAAATTAGACGTTGAACGAAACGTTGTTGGACAAACGATTGCCAAAAATAATTGTAAAGGACATAATTGGAGAAGATTTGAAGAAAAGAATTAGTTGAAAAAAAAAGAAAAGAAGTTATTTGATTATTTGAATAAAGTTGTGAAGAAAGTCAAGGAAAACAACCAGCTCAAAATCCCAGTTTAGAAACCAATCAGTAATTTGTGAACTTTTAATCCGGTGTTATACACAAGTGCTATTCCTCACCGAGTGTTGTAATAAGCATTGTACAGTCACCAAGCAGAGTGTTGAATTAATTGCCAGTGTAAAGAGAAAGATTATTTGTGATTATCAATAAGGATTTATGTTATCAAGTGTTATTTATGAATCGTCTAAAGACACGCTTGGAGTAAGATTAACATTTAAAGTTATCACCAACTCAATAACCCAACAGTTTGGATGAAAAAGGCCACTGTGCTGCTTTCACTGATAGCTTTGCAATGTATCCTTGGCATCTCATCCGGATCCATCTTTCAGCATGGATCAGGCCAATGATGGAGTGGAGTTCAGAGGACGTTTCATGGATGTTCTCGATGTCGAAGTAGGTAAGACGTTCGCAATATTTTATCTCGAGTTGCAAGGAGTTTTCAAAGTATTTGATTTTTGTGCGAGAAGTCGACGCCGAGATAATGGTAGAGGTTTGAGTCGTCGATAACCGGTATTCTTTCACCATAGAATGTGATGGTGTCGAATATGTGGAGTGAGAAATAGCCAGACTTAAATGGTTTAAACCGAAGATTAACCTTTTGAGCCAGCCGTACCGTTTCAGCTAGTGCAGCGGTAATGAAGGAGAAGGAGTCGGAGATGATGACAATGTCATCAGCATATGCCAGGATGTGTTCGTGAAGATAAAAAGGGTGTACATGTCTGTAAGATGGAGTCAATCGATAGGCAGAAGACGGTCATAGAAAGTGGACATTCTTGTTTCACACCTTTGAGAAGAGAAGGAGTATATTGGCCATAGTGGGTCTATGAAGGAGTAGGTCAGCACCACTGATTTTCCCAATCTCGTCTTTGGGTTTCATGCGGAATCTAGCGCGTTTTATCCAATTTTAATTTTTTGTGCGTGGCGCCCGCTGGTTTTTTTGTCTTGTATCTGTCCGGGTTGAAGTTGCCATTGATTGATTCGTTCTATCTCGTTAAGAGCTGTTTGGGCGTCTGTTAGGTTTTGGGAGATTTGTTCCGTGAGGTTTATTAGGAATATGTAGTATTTTCTGATATTACTAATAGGTATCCTATTATAGATGAATATGGAAATAATTTGCCTCATATCATTTAGCATATGGGTAAGTCAGGAGTGGTGATGGGAGTGTGTGAGTTAAGGCATTTCAGTATGTGGCATATGTATTGCGCAGACTCAGGTGGTGTCGAGCATCGTGGGTATTCAATATTCGTTAGTGGCAGGGCGACGTGGCTGACGATATTTTGTAGGCTAAGAATAGTGTCTAAGAGGTTGATGGCAATGTCATGATGAAGGGAGAGGCTGCCTTCACTCATTGGGTCTATGACCACTGCCAGATTGCGGTGAAGAAGAGGAACCAGCTGTCCCGGCCATTGGACATTGGTATGATAATCTCGTTCCATTCGGCGAAGTCTTTGAAGGGGAAGGTGACAAAGAAGGTTTTTATAATTATGTTGAATAAGAGAGTTGCCGATGAAGGGATCTACAAATATGGTTGACTTCCTTATTGCATATTTGTAGAGATAAGCCTTTATTGCGTGCTGTGACCATCGTGCCGATTCCTTATCGCTGTTGCTGCTGTAGAGGATAGTGTCAGAGAGTGGTAGCTCAATAACCTCACTGGGTGAGTTGCGAAATTGTCGCTCCCCGGTAAACATGGTTTGCCTTATTGCATTAAAAGTAGGGGTGTGTACATTCATTTGGGCTGAAGTGCTGTTTGCAGTGGGCGTGTGAGCTGTGGGGTGGTGTTGGTCGACATGAGACTGGATGGCTTGGAAGGGGATCCATTAGCTACAGAAACCGTAAAAGTCATCATAAAGATCGAAGACCAGATTTCGGTGAAGTTCCTTCATGTGGGCGAAGATGTCAGAAATGGAGGTGTCGATGGGGAAAGTAGTCAGACATTTATGGCAGTTTTTATTGGCGCTGTTGCAGGTGAGGCGGAGAGGAGGGAGAGATCTTAAGAGTAACTTTGTTGATGAATTTTTTGTCGATTTGGACGTCGTGCCCGCAGTGGTCAAATATGATTATAAAGGTCTTTGAATTTGGCATGGTTCATGGTGAATCTGTAATTTCCCTTTTTGGGCCTGCACTGGTAGCAGTCGACGTGTGAGTCTTCATTAATTTCGACCCCATGTATTTCCCGGGCTTGGGAGAGGAACTTCACTCTGTCATATATGGAAATGCTTTCACACCAAGTTGTAAGAAATGTCGATCTGCATTCATGTTTGCCACGATAGGTCAGGCGTTTGGTCTATCACGTCTTGTGCTTTCATGTTTCGCGGGGTACAGGAGTTGCGTACCTGAACAGGGGATGGTGGGGGTAAGGTATGGGGATGTGTTCACATGGATCTGGTCGGTGATGACTTGAATTGTTGTCCCCGTTACCTTTAATTGGGAGTCAACAGCTATAAGGTCATGAAATTCGTTGATGAGGGATTCTGAGATATGTTCGGCATTGCGAGTGGTGGTCCGCTGTTCGTGATTCATTCTTGTCAGAGGNTGGAAGAGGTGAGCAATTGGCTTCGTCACACACGGGGACGGGCGTAAATTAAACGTCATCAATATCAGCGGTATCGGTCTGGGGTACGGTTATGGTACGGTTCGATTACAAAGGTTCGTTCAGAGAGTGGGGGTAAGGGGGGTAACAGAGATAAAATGTTAGAATTGTTCATGGATTTGTTGTTCATATTTTTGAAATAATTGTGAAGAATTTAGGATTTGTAAATTTTTATAAAGATAATCATATTTTCATGTCTCGTCCAATCAGATTTTGGTAATACACACATACTTTGTTACCGAAACATACATAAAAGATAGAAAAATTATGCATGCATGCACGTTAGTGTTACTTATTATGCATGTGTACATGGCCCCCACATCCTAAAGTGGACCTCCAGGCCAGGATTTTTGGCGGGCCCCCAAACTATATACCGCTTGATGCTCTACAGGAATTAGGATAAAATAGGGCGGATTAAATGGTGGCATGAAAGTAACATTAAAAATTTATTAAAAATAAACTGCAGTTTTAGACTAAGCTAAAAACTTACAATAATATCAAAAATTATCTCAAAGTAGAATATATTTTCTAGCTTTTGTCAAAACAAATTTTTCAATGGCATCATTAAAATCAACTTTCTTTGCTAAATCATTTTCAATACTTAAAATTGCTAGATGATTGAGTCGATCTTGACTAGTTGTGCTTCTTTGTCATGTTTTTAATGAATTTGCCAGCCTGCTGAATGATCTTTCTGCTGAAGAAACCGTTACTGGTTCGGTACAAAACAGTTTAATGGTGTGGCAGATATTAGCAAATACACCTTGCAGTTTTTTTGTCATGAATTGCATTCAGAAGTTTAATTGGACTTCTTTCAGTTCCGAAAACTGTTTTGTGAATACTTTTAAGGTGAAGGATTTCGAGCAGTAAGTCTTCTGACAGATCTGTCTCATATGTTTTTACAAGCTTTGATGCTTTGGCGGTAAGTTGACTATTGTCTAAGTTCTGGAAGTTCAAAATGGGTGAGAATAATTCGCATATGGTGTCTGCTGCTTCAAATCTTGTCTTTAAATCATTGATAATATAATCCAATACTGGGTAAACCACGGAAATACTGAAACCTTGTTCAGGTTCTATAGCGGTTTTTCTGTTTTCTCCAAATTGAGGTTGCACCCCCACTGCTTCAGCAACTATTTTTGCCTCTTGAAAAAAACTTTCACTCGTGTCACGAAAGTGCTGCATATCTTGCACCAAGTCTCTTATAAGTGCGGTCTCAACATCCAATGATATTCTTTTATTTTGTATGACAATGTTCTTGTTGTCAATACTTGCTAATATTTTGTGCCAAAACACTGTCATTAGCAGACCTTTATAAAATCCGAAATATTTTTTCAGACCTTTTGTTGTGTTCAGTGCTGCAGGAGTTAAACCTGTACCCATTTCTCCAAGACGGATATTTAACACAGCAAGTACGCCTAGATATTGTTTGACAATTGGGCGCACCGCTTGAATTCTTTTACTCCACCTTGTTTCTGAAAGAAGAGATAATAGTACATGTTTTTTCAGTACTTCCCATCGTGCAGGACTGTCAGCGAACAAAAGGTAGAAGCTTTCTATATTTCCGATAAACCTGACAACGTCTTGATTGAATTTTGCAGCGTTGACTCCTACACGGTTCAATGAATGTGCCCCGCAGGGAGAGAACAATGCACAGTTGTTCATTTCTAAGATGCGGGACTTAACGCCTTTTATTTCACCACGCATATTTGCGCCATTATCGTAGCCTTGAGAACGGCAATCATCAGGAGGAATATTGTTTTTTTCCAGGCTTGCAAGTATTTCTTTAGTTATTTTTTCTCCAGTTTTTCCAGTAAAGTTCATGAACTCAATTTACGTTCATTCACCTCAAATTGGCTTGAGTCCTGGTTTAGGGATATGTATCTTAGAATTAGGACGTTCTGTTCATTGTGAGAAATATCCTGTGTTACATATACTATTATTCCGTAGAAAATTGAGTCTCTTCTTTGGTCTAGAATTGTTTGGAGAACTTTGTCTGCACAATGGGCAATAAACTCATTTTGAGAATTCCACGACAAATAATGTGTATGACCTTTCATACTTTAAGCTTTCACCTGATTTTGTTGAACTTTGGCGAGATGTTGGTGTGTCACTTCATCATACTTTCCAATCAATTCTAAAATTCCTAAGAAATCCCATTATGAACATCTCCAATATGTGCGTTATCTCACTGAAAAGCTAAACCTCTTGATTATAAAAATAATGTTACATCTACAATCCGTTTCAGAAGTCCTTTCCAATAAGTTGTCTCACATTGAATTTGGAGTTGTAAATCTTTATCTATTCCATGTCCTTTTAATTTCTGCAATAATAATTTCCATGATGAATAATGTTTTCAATGTGGAGCACTATTTTCGTGAGGAGGCAAAATATCATACAACTTTTTCAAAGGTTTGTTTCTAGTCGAAAATCCTTCTTGGGCTAAACTGCTTAAGTTATTGCTAATTCCGTCACAAAAAATATGACATGGTAGACCGAAGAGAGCTTCTTTTGATGCACTCCATGTTAACCAATCTCGTGGAAAATGTTCTCTTGTTCTTTTATCTTTCGTTTTCATATAGAGTAAAGAATTTTGAAATTTTCTACCATTAAGATCTCTTGGCAATACCTTATAAATCTTTTGGAATTCTCGAAAGCTGATAGTTTGTACTATCTCTTGTCGCAGGTTATGCGAGATCACTAGAGGCCAAGTTCTAGGGTCCTCATGTTTTACTTCAGAGTTATTAATACAGCCTGTAACTGAAACATTAACTGCACCATATTCTATCACAGAAGATCCTTCCTTAGAATTTTCACTAGCGATTTTTTCTTCAGTCGCAACTGGTTCACAAGTAACAGTTGCTTCTCCTTCGAATGGTTTTTGAACTTGTGAATCCATTCGATAATAATTTTCTGCTTGGACTTCAGTAGGGTTTCTGGAAAACAGTGGTTTTCAAAAAACAGCTGTTTAACTGTTTCTGATTTTTAAAAAACAGCTGTTTTACTGTTTTTAATTGTTTTTACTGTAAATAATGTAAGGAAAAAAATTTTTTAATATGAAATTAAAGCCTTTTAATTATTTATTTGATTTATTATAATAATATTTCAAAAAGACTAATGCTTGGAGTGATTTATCTGATAGACGAGATCGAATTTTTGTGCAAAAACTTGAGGTGACCGAAAAAACGCGTTCTACGTCCGTGGAAGTGGGTTTGATGGTCAAAATGGCATTAAAGAGTTTTTGTAGGTTTTCAGTTCGCTGTCCAGTGTTCTTGAAAAGTGTAAATTCCGACTTTAGCCACCTGACAGCATCATTAGCTGGCGTGACTGTAGTTTCACTTTTTTGAAGCAAAGCATTTAGTTCCTCCTGCATTGATAAATTTACAGATATTTCTTCATGAGGTAATTGATCGCCAGTATCTTCGTCAGCAACTTCAAATAGTCGTTTTGCAAGACTTCCTGCAAAATTAATCGTGTTTCTCGAAGGCACAATCGATGGATCTTTCAGGCTGCGTAAGAGATTCATTAGGTCGGGATTGAGTCTTTCACCAACTCGCTGCTTTAGATTTTCCAGTAATTTCTCTGCAATTTCATTTTTAATGTTCGATAGTTTTGTGAACATAAAATTTAAAATTGTATCCGCGCTCATTAAAGTTGAGTCCTCTCTGCTAAGATTCTCTACTGCTATCTTAACTGGCTCCATTGCTGCTAGCAATGATTTCAGAGCGCCAAGATCAAAGTTTTCAATCAGATCGAGTGCTTTGATATCCTGAAGAGTCTCACGAATTGATGCTTCGGTCTTAATTAACGGTTCAAGCATGGTTGGGATTGAATTCCAGCGTGTTTTCACATCCAGATGCAGTTCAATTTCTCGAGAGTGAATTTGTTTAATTTTTGATTGAAGCACATGATTTCGAACAGGTGAATGTTTGAAGAATTTGACAATCTTGCGAGACTTTTTGAGTATTTCATGATAATCGATCTCATTATGGTTTTCATTGATTAATTCAAAATCGGTTGGTTCATCAAAATTATCTTCCTCATTTGAATCTTCATCAATGATGATGGGTTCTTCAATTTCTGATTTCTTTTTGTACAAAGTGTCATATACTCCAAGGTGTAAACCGTGATTGAGACAGAACTGACCGATAACATCAATGAGGCTGATAAATCTTTGATTAACTGCAGCTCCATCCTGTGTGGATCCAACCAAATCTTTTTCCATTGAAATACCAAACGATTTGAGATCTCGAAGAATTTCAACCATGCTAAGAGCGTTGCAAGAACCGAGAATGCGCACGAGGCCTGTCTTATAAGTTTTATTGGAATCTCTCTCATAGTCATGAATATTAATTCCGAAATATCGACGACCACATAAAGTTGTAGCCTCATCGATGGTCATGCTGAACTTGATACCTTTCGCAACCTTCGCTTGAATCTCATCAACCATTTTCTTCTGTTTTTCTTCAAAATCATCGTGCAATAGTTTCATGACATCAGTTTCATTGGCAGGCAATTTGTGACCATCGCGTGTTAAGGATTTTCTAATGAACTTATTTCTTGTTATTGCTCGAATAGTTACTCCATCAGTTGCCATGTCTGACACAATTTCTTTGAGAGATTCTCGTTCAAAAAAGTCAGCAACAGTTTTTTGTCTCTTTTCGGTCTGAATTCCATTCTTGTATGTGCTTGGTTCCCCAGCCTGATCAAACTTGATGCCATGTTGCTGTAGATGTCTCTTTAAAGTTGTCGTTGAATTGCCAGAGCACTTAATTATGCTATTGCATCGATTGCATTGACCTTGAAGCTCTTTTGTGTGCGGATTCCGTCGTTTTGTGGCAAATTCCCAAACAGAAGCCATTACTAATAGAAAATTAATCATTTAAAACAATTAAAACAAATTAAAATCGTTGATTTATTACCGAAAATAATTAAATCAGTAAAAATATTTATTTCAGTAAAAGTTGCAATGCTTATTTTATAATGTGAAAATAAACACAAACCAGTCCTGTTCATTTATATATAAGTGGTGCTATGTCTAGACGTCTAGACAATGCATTGACTGTTGACCTTGAATGGAAAGCGGTCGCGTTGTGTGGCATGTTAAGCAAAGGCTGTCCATTGATTTGCCTAGCATATGACGCGAGATAAATGATGCGTAAATGACGGGTTAAGACGATTAAATGACGCGAGACAGGTCAATTCAGAAAAAATTGAGAAAAGAACGCTGAATGACGTGTTTTCTGGTTCTTAATGACGGGAAAACTCGTCATTTTTTTAACAGTGAACTTTAAGTTTTACTGAAAAACAGTTAAAAACAGTTATGAAAAAACAACTGTTTGCTGTTTTTGATTTTTTGACGAAAAAACAACTGTTTTACTGTTACTGTTAAACAGTATCCAGAAACCCTAGACTTCAGTGTCATATCTATCATCATCACCACCTTCACTTTTATCTGTATCGGGAGCTATGTTTTTTTCTTTGAAAAATTTTGTTATGAACTGACGACCTTCAGATGCTTTTGATTCTTTCTCAGTTTTTAGTTTCCTCTTCTGAGCGCTAGATTTGTGTTTATAAATTAAATCAGACATAAGCGTTTAATTTATTTTAATTTTTGATAAAAAGTGATCAAATTATAAAAACAAACTAACATTAAAAATCACTAGCTGGAATAGGCTTCTCTATAAATATAAAAACATGTTTGTACAAATAAAAGAGAAGTATAATTTCTTTACCTGCATCATCATGTTGATGCATGTTCTGACAAAGTTCAAAGACACCTCCAGCCCGTAACTCGCTTGCTGTTGCATGCAGCGTTTTTAATTGTATTTGCAAATTTGAGCTTTAAATTAAAATACGATTGAATTTTTTTTAATGTATCAATATATACAGACAAGTGTTTTTCATCGGCAATACAGCATATATTAATATTAAACCAGTTGGATTTCCTGTCTATAATTGTCAGCAGGTATTTGAAGTTGTCGTTTGGTGGTAGTGGTCCTACCACATCTGTGTGTATCGTTTCAAAAACTTCGCTGCTTGGGAAGTTTACTTTTTGTGTTTTGAGTTTTTTTGTTGTTTTGTTTAGTTGACAGCTGTGACAACTCTTGACGTAGTTTTTGATATCTTTCCGCATGTTAGGCCATATATAGTTGTTATCTATTAGCTGGAATGTTACTTTGTTTCCCGGGTGATTAATCATGTTTCGATACAGTTTTGGCGGAATTCCTCCGGGAGTAATATTCGTTTTTTGCTTTCGTTGGAGACGTCGTGCCATACTCCGTTGAGTTCTTGTAGTTTCAAACTGTGTTTAGTGGGGAGTTTATTAATTGTTTTGTTTTGTTTGGATTTAATTTGATCCAATTCGATTATCTCTTCGAATTCCAGGGAGTTTATGTCACTTTCGATTCTTGATAGGGCGTCAGCTGCTGTTTGATTTTCCCGCTACGTAGTTTATTGTGCAGTTGAATTGTGAAATGAAGTTAATTTGTCTAATCTGTCTTGGTGAGGGATTTTTCATTTCGATTGCGTTAGTTAGCGGTTTGTGATCTGTGAATATTTTGAAGTTTCGTCCTTCAAGCAAATGTTGGAAGTGTTTGATAGCTTCGTGTATTGCCAGGAGTTCTCTGTCGAATGTTGAGTATCTTGTTTGGTGTGATTTTAGTTTTTTAGAGAAGAATCCTAGTGGTTGTTTGCCATATTTGTTTTCCTGGAAAATTGTTGCGCCCATTGCAAAACCTGAACAGTCTGTTGTTAGTTGGTAATCTAGCTCTGGATCTGGGTAACCGAGTAATGTTGCCGTTGAAAGACTTTCTTTGGCTTTCTCGAAAGTTTCGGTTGTTCGTTGTGTACAGTTTATTGTGACATTCCGTTTTGTTTTGATAAGGTCGTTTAGTGGTGCTAGTAATTTACTGCAGTTTGGGATATAAGAATGATAAAAGTTTACCATTCCTAGAAATCTCCTCAACTCTCTTGTGTTTGTCGGCAGTTTGTAATTTTTATGCTGTTTATTTTGTTTTCAATTGGTTGTGTTCCTTTGTCGTTTAGTGTGTGACCAAGGAAGTTTATTTCTGTTTTCATAAATTCACATTTTTGTGTGTTTATTTTCAATTTTGCTTTGTTCATCGTTTCGAATACTTTTTCTACGTCTTTTAAATGAGTTGCTTTATCTGGGCTTGTAATTAGAATATCGTCTAGGTAAGCAATTGTGTTTTTGTTGTTTTTCATTGTTTGGTCCATGAATCGTTGGAAAGTTGCTGCGGCATTTCGTAGACCGAAAGGCATTCTATTGTAATCGAACATAACTATCGGTGTTGTTATTGCTGTTTTTTTACGTCTTCTTTTCTGATGGGGATCTGATGATATGCCTTTTGTAGGTCAATTTTTGAAAAGTATTTAGCGCCGTTTAATCGGTTTATTATGTCTTTTATTATAGGTAATGGGTAGCTGTCTGGCTCTGTTATTTTATTCAGTAGTCTGTAACCACCACTGGCTCTCCAATCGCCATTAGCTTTTTGTTTTAGCATTAGTGCTGAAGACCATTCAGAGTTTGAATGTCTGACTATGTTGTTTTCCAATAGTAATTTGAAGTTGTTTTTTGTGATTTCTATTTTTTTTGGGATCCAGTGGTCTTACTTTTGTATGTACTGGATTTCCATTTGTCAGTATTGCGTGTTCGGTGGTTTGTTCTGATTTGTCGTCGAATTGGACTGGTTCCATTAATTCTTTGTATCGTTCTAAGATTTTGTTGATTTCTGGTGTAATTTTTTCTAGGTTAGTTTTGTTGCTTGTGTTTAAAGTTACCACGCCTATGTCAATTTTTGGTTTCTCTCTGTTTCTCATGTGTTGTGATGTTGTTGTATCGGTATTTTCTAATATTTGTTTGTTTTTGCAATCCACTAGGAGGTTGTATTTTGTTAGGAAATCTGCTCCTATTATTGCTTGTTGAACGTTGTCCAGTTGTAATGTTTTTTGTTTATATTCAGATTTAGTGTTTGTTGTCCGAATGTTTTGATGCTTGTTCCGTTGGCTGCTGTTAACGGTTTATCTGCAGTTTTTATATTTTTATACATGTAATGTGGCAGTAATGAGATCACCGAACCGGTGTCTATTAGAAAATCAGTGTTATTTGTGTGTACTCAAAATGTATTGTTTTTGCCGCCTAATGTGGGTGCTATCATTAGTGACTTTTTTAGTTTTCCTGCTCTGTTTTATGATAGTCGCAGGGTTTTACGCATTTTTATGCTTTGTCGCCAAATTTGTTATGAAAGTAGCAGTGGTTTTTGTTTAGGAAATCATTTCTTGAATCCCTTTCTGGGCTGCTGTTTCGGTAATTGTTGTATCGGTTTGGGGAGTTTGACCGGTTTCTGTAGTGGCCGTTTGGGGATTGTCTGTGGCTGTAGTTCTGTCTGTTGTTCCCGTTAGGTTGTCGGTCATAGTTTTGTCTTTTGTGATTATATGATAGTTGGTCTGTGTTGAAATTGTTTCTGTTGAATAGGTCTCTGTTTTCGTTTGGATTGAAATTTTGCCTGTTGTATTTCTCTTTTATTTCGGCTAGTTCCGCTTTTATTTGTCTGTTTTCGACAATTATTTCGTCGAATTTGCTGATCAGTGTTTATTAATCGGGTTGTTGTTTCATTTGGTTCGGTGTTTTTGTTGATTGGATGGTTGTTGTGATTAGTTTTATTTCTGTTGTATTTTTGGGTACTACAGATTGTGGGGTAGATTTCTTCGTATATTTTATCCGCTATGTGTTTCGACGTCAGCGTTACTGCTAGCAGCTAGGATTCGTCTAATTTCCGGTGGCATAGCGCGCATGAAGTATTTTTTCACCAATTCGTTGGAACCAGAGTTTGTTATGTTTGGTTGTAGATACTTTAGTTTTTGTTTCAATTGTCGTAGGAAATCTGTGGGCTTGTTGTCCCCTAACTGTTTATTGTTGAGGCATGACTCTAGCATTTGCCTTCTGTTGACCTTGTTTTTGTTGGTCAATATGTTACACAGTTTTGTAAAAGGGTCGTCGTCTTTTGATATTTCATCAATTTGATCGGCGATTTCGTTTAATTTGTTGCTTGTTAGTGCCGCTATTATGTTTGAGCATAGGGATTTTGTTGACTTGACTCCCGATAGCGTTAGGGTTAGTTTCGCGAATTCTAATCATTTTTGCGGTGTTCCATTGTCATCTGTGAAATAGTTGGGGATGTTTGTTTTTGGGTTGATTATTGAATTAATGGTATGTCTTTTCGGTGTTGGTGTTTGGGTTGTGGTATCAATTCGAATTTTTCTTCATGTGTGTGTTTTCTTCATTATTGGGTGTTAGTGAAGTGTTTGTTGGGTTTGTTTGGTTTGATGCCATTATTTGTTTTGTTGCTGTTTTTTTATTGCTTGTTGTGCGAAAAAATAGTGGTTTGTTTTTAGGATATGGCCTACTGTGTTCGGCCAACAGTGTCACTAGCCTTTATAGTTTTATAATAACTATACTGAAAGGTTACGTGATTGAAAGAAAACGTCGAATGCGTGTGTGTTGTATTTATTTTTTACTTCTGACACCAGTTGTTATAGTAGGAAGTTCTTGTTATATTTGTGTGTGTTAAATTTATTTTGTGTATTATATATTTGTTGATGAGTGCGTGAGTCAGTTAAGAAATTTGATGAGCCCGAAAGAGTCTCCGTTAAAACTTGTGGCGGGACAATCGGGGTGCGTGTGTATCTGCGTGCTTATGATACCCAAATAAAATGAATAATAGAATCAACAATAACACTTGCAACCAATAACAACTTTTATTAATGAAATAATATATATAAAACACACTATACTTACTGTTTATTTAGCTATTCACCGTGTATATTGAAGGAGTTGTAATAAAAAAACACTTGAGAATTTCCAATCTTTAGGAACGTTTGGATTTGAATTTGATTAGTGATGAAGATACTCGGTTCCCAATTATAAAAAACACTTGAGACCAACTATAATCAGTGATTGTCTGGTATTTTATAAACTTTAAGAGTATGTTTTTCTTTCTTTGAATAATTTAGATTATTTGAGCTTTCTTGTATTTTAAATATTTTTCTTAATCGATTTTTTTAATTTGTCGATTTTTGTTTAGCGATAATTTACCTATGGTAGTAAATTATCGCTATATAGTATTTTTATTCTTGGCCATTTTGTCCTACACTCCATAAAATAACAAGGTGTCGCAAAACCTTGTTCAAAAATAAATAAAATATATAACCGTACATTACAATGAAGATATAAAAATATTTAAGATTAAAAAGGTAAACATTTTAAAAATTCAGTTTATATTAAAAATATTCACTTGAAAAAGGCAGTGCCGAAAATTCGTGAATATCAAAAACATCGATATATTGATTTATTATAGATTCATAGTCTTCGAGCTTTATAATAAATAAAATGGAAAATAAATCATCTCGCCTATTGTATTTGGCCTGGCATTATGCTGATTCATTTTTCTTTAATAAACTTTAGATTTTTTTGAAAAAAAAAGTTCTTTTAACAAAATATTGATTTAAATATTAAAAATGAAAGAAAAGTTTTATTTATAAATGATATTGAAAAATTTAGAAGTAATGAAATTAATTTATTAAAAAAATTAATTTTAGAAAATTAAATTTTAAATTTTAAACAGAAAAATAGATAAAATTGTTTAAATATTTTGAATATAAATCAGAAATACCAAACAAGAAAGATACCAGGTTGATATTCAGGATATCAGCAGCCACAGAGATTTGATATGTGTGAATTCGGAAATCGGTAGAGAAGATTGTGTACAAAACGATATTAAAAAGGAAAAAAATTTCAGAAATTCTACAATTAATTATCAGAAAGTTCAATATATTTATTACTCTAATGTTATATTAGTGCGTTAAAATTTGACACAAATGAAGCTATTTATAAAAGAAACTGTCCCATATAACGATACGTGGATCCCATTCTACCAAACGTGTTGTTTATCAATTAAACCAGTGGTGGCCAAACTTATTTTTACTTGTGCCAAAAAATGAAATTTACATGATTCAGAGGGCCGTAGTTTGGGCATCACTGAATTAAACTATCCAATGCTATGGTCATATTATCCTATTAATTCATTTGTGATTATGTCGCCTAAGCATTCTCAATCAATTACGATTAATGCTAATGATAATAGTAGTAATTATCGAAGTAGAGTTATATCACCAAAAAGTGATATAAATATTGTTGTCAATCTCCTTATACTATAGTTTGCTGACATGATATAATTGTAGTCCAAACAACTCATTTGAAAGTTAAATTCCAAATTTCCAGGAACAATCTAAAATATAGTTGAAAGAAAGCTTCATTCGATATGATAGATGCCTTGTCGTCGTTGACCTCAGTAGATGCGAAGCTAGAAAATTTGGTGATCAAGGTGCAAGTTACTGATGTCAAAAAGGAAAAATATCTGATTCAAAAAATATTAAAGTGGAAGTTTGTGAGATGATATTTATTTTACACAAAAATCTGCATCTAGTCACATGTTGCTATCTTATGAATTCATTTCAACCAACTACGATTAATTCTAATGATAATAGTAGTAGTAATGATCGAAGTAGAGTTACTTCACCAAATAGTGATATCAGTATATCAATTTAGAATTGCCTCAAGAAAGAGAACTGTAAAAGTCACTACTAATTACTCGGAATCATCGCAATCCATATCAAAATCAGAGGAGGTGGAGGAATAAATAGATCACCAGCTGCTGGAACTGCCATGAGAGCTTTGGTAAGAGTGGGAATGAATATTGGAAGAATCGAAAACGGCACCCCAGTTCCTCATGATTTCACAAGAAGGAAAGGTGGTCGTCGTGGTAGAAGATTTCAAATCCATGTAATCTCTGTGATAACATATACTATAATTTTGGATTTTTTAAAGAAGATTCTTCTGTTATATAGCGGATGAGATGAATTATAATTAGATGTATCCAATAGATTTAATTTAAGGTTCTTAATTTCCAAGAGGAACGAATCCGTATCCCCTGCTGCTATATCAATCTCACAATTGAACTGTTCACGATACTTTTTTAGTTCTATATAATGCAGCTCATACATTCTTAGTTTAGAGAAACTGTTTGTCCAATATACGAAGGTCTATCCAAACATACAACATCAGGGCTCATAATTGCAGCTATTAAATCATCTGCAATCTTTATACTTCTCTTGAAGGTTGGTTTTGATGAATATGTTACCATTTTTCTTTGTGAATTGTATAACCTAATTCATCCTCTTTAAATTTTCAATTTGGTGTTGGCTTCCACATATTCCTTGAAAATAGTTGATTGGTTAAACTTGATTGCCCGATGTATATTTGTTACTTCAACTCCTAGAAACATATAAATTTTCAATAGTCGCCAATGAATTACATATGTTTTCTTCGGGCAATGTGTTAACAGAAGCTTTTCCACTTTTGTTCCTTCTGGGCACATCTTCTCTGGTGCAACTGGTAAATCGTTTAATAAATCATGAATTTCATCTGGAATATTCATATCAACCTCCAACGTATATCCATATGGTAAATTCTCGAGGTTCGTTGATTTACACTCTTCTAGAATGGTGTCTAAATCAGTATGAATCCATTCAAACTTTCCATATGGCAAACTCTGACTAAGTGCCCATCCATACAAGTTATTTATATCGATATATAGTAAGTTGTATTTTCATCTCTGATGACTTAATGTTTGTTAAAGAATGTCATACCTCCTCAAATGCCAGCTTCATAATAATTATACATTTCATTGTCTTGCAACAATTCAATAGGTCTATCCAATGACATTAATGCCGATGTCCATGTCATTCCTGGAATACCGAAATAAATCAAAGGTTCCAATTCATTATGGGCTAATGATTTAGTTCTGAATTGTTGAAAGTAATCTGCCAAAAGATATACATCCAACTTCAGATATATTATCATATAGTCTAAAAGGGTTTCACATTCGGAGGCTTGTGGCAAAGTTGTATGGAAAAATACCTTTTGAATCCTCTAAATGATGCATTTGTAATTGGTAAACTGTTTAATGTTTTTTACTGCATTATCCGAAGACTCATTTACAAACTGATATGAATCAATGAATTTGATCTTTATTTGCTTACAATGCGCGATAAGCGTAAGAAATTTTTCGGATGTGGTCGGAATACAACTCAAACTCCAGTGAGGGAATTTATTTATGCCATATTTTAAAATATGATGCATATCATAACCTCTCAGGTTATGAAATACTACTGGAAGCACTCGACGTAATCTTCTTGAAAGATTACATTTTCCGCTGAAATGATCATGATCTCGAACCAAATGATCACAGTGTTCCTTACATATATAACAAATTGATTGCATATTAAAAGAGGATTGTTTCGCCGGACTGAGAATTAAAGGTTGTTTGACATTTCTCTGGTAATAATGATTTACTTCCTCTACTTTCTTTAAAAAATCAAATATGCAATTTAGCCCAATAAATTGAAAATATGAGGAAGCTCTACTAAAATTGTTTATCAGCAAAAGTCCGCTGAAGTCGGTAAGTGTTTCTGATGGTATTGCTGATCGTCTGGTAAAATAGATTCGAAATCAGCATAGATTACGAAAGGTGGGTCACTTTCTTCGACCAATCTTTGAATCTGAGCTCTTTTTCTGTTGACATAACGTACAAAGTTGTTCCAAGCTGATTTTCTCACATAAAGCCAGATGTCTTTCATATGTTAATTGTCTCCGAACATCTTTAAATTTTGTCCTCAGAATTGTGTTTATATTCGGATGTTTCATAACAACATCATCATTATTTAAATATGTAACATCCGAATCATATGAAAAAACATTGATCGCTAATCCTGGATTCTGATCTTCAAATTTCTTTATGTCATTCAATGTTGTTGGAGGGTTTTCCAAATCGTAATTTACTTCATTCATGTACCGACAATATTGTGGCGGTTTTCATGTCTTCGTATTTCAATATAGACAAAACGCTGTAGATAAAACACAGATTGTCTTGATTTTGGATGTTTATGATTTTATTCTTTAATGATGCCCGGGTTCTTATATGTCGATGTCCAGACAATCGACTAACTTCGGTAAACTTCGTTATTTTAAAACTAACTTCATGTATCCTGTTAAGACGCCAACTGCTACCCAACTCCGATCTAATAGCAATTTTCTCATTCAAACTTTCGATTCCTTCATCTAAAAAATCATCTATTAATTTTGTGGCTCTGTTTGAAATTCTTGCAGTCTTCATCTCACCGTCTTTGACGAATTCTGCATTGATCCTGAACTGTATCTTAACGCTCTTCATTTCATTTATGCAAGCGTTTAATTTTATCAATAACGTTGGAGGAATAACTATTTTTTTGTATATTGTATCTGGATATGTCCAGTGTGATAATTCTATGAGATCTGTATAAATCACATTCAATTTCTGGTTCACCTGATATTCCTGCTCCTGTTTGAAAACATCAACTAGTGAGTAGTGATCTGCATAGTTAGCTTCTTCGTGACTTGAACTTCCAGCTTCTTCACGCCTTGAATCTTCCTCCTCCGAATCCATGATTTCAATTATTTCTGAGTTCGATATTGCATTTTCTATTTTCTCCAATCTTGCTTTTTTATTTTTAATTAAATGAAAGGAAACCTTTCTTTTGAAAAGCTTATCTTTCCGCATCACAAATTGATTTAAATGTGTCTTATGCGTGTTATAAAAGTATATGTAGGGATCGGAACTTAAAGTTTCACAATATGGACATAAAAAGTAATTTTGCTGATAATGTGATCTTTGCATAATTTTATGACAGGTTTTATTGTGATTAGTGTTTTGACAGTAATTTGGGTATAACACACCTTAAAATAAATAATTATTTAAATATTTATTAAATTAATTTTATATTAAAATAATTAGGGTTTCCCTTTGTGTTCCATATATTTTGAAAAAAATGTTTTATAATCACAAACATTGTGTAGTTTATTTTATTCAAGTGTAAGACATCCGACAAAATATTGACACTATTACTTTATAAGTTAAAAATGCTAAAGGTAAACGGATGCATTTGTAAACAGTTTCTATGTTTCAATTAATTATTTAATTAAAATTTAATTTATTAAAAAATATATTAAACTAACATTTATCATTTAAATCATACATATCATTTGTATGATCCATATCATCCATATCGCAACATATTTTCTAAATGAAAAATGTAATATGTATATACTAAATAAGTAACGTTTACCATTTGTATATTATTATTTGGCATTTTTATTTTACTTGATCTGAATAATATCTGAAAGAAAACAAAATAAATATTTAACAACAGCAAAATAAAATCTTACTTATTAGATAAAAATTTAATGATTAATTGAAATTTATATTTAAATGTAATATTAAAACAATAGTTAATTATCTAAGCAACTATCGTTAACAACCAAATAGAATCTTCTAGAATTTTTTTATTTTTTATATACCTAAGAATATTCTCTTTAATCATAGATTTTGTTCATAGATAAATAATAACTAATAATTATTGTTAAATAATTATTGTTACCAATCAACTAGAATGTTCAAAGACATCCTTGCATGTTTTTCCCTGATTAGTTTCCGATGTTAAAATAGAAGAGAAATCAATGGTACATCGAATCTCTACTTCTTTTATTATTTTTAATAAACAATTTATTGTTTGATCATCACTTTTATAAATTAAACCATTGACAATTGCGATTATGTATTCATTCATTTTAAAAAATGAATGTATCTTGAAATAAATATGCAAGACTACTGCATATTTTGATTGGTTAATGTAACAAGTATTTGATTTGTTGATAAAAAGAACAAATGAGAGATGTATATATATATATATATATATATATATATATATATATATATATATATATATATATATATATATATATATATATATATATATATATATATATATGAGACAGTGTGTGTATAGAATTTAAAGTTTATCATTATTTCAAGTGTTGAATATGAAGAATGAGCAACCGTTATTGAAACCAATTTATATTTTTTATGAGCATCAAATACATTTACTAGTCAATCCAATCGATTACAATTTGTTGATTCCTGTTGAACATGTAAAAACTAGTTACAATTACTGGATTGAAGAATTCTCTCAAGAAGATCAAGATGCGATTACTACAATATTTGGACGAATCAACAAGCGGTTCAAACGGTTCATTCATAGGCGGCCCATCATCGAAATTTTATGATGAAGACAAGAATCAAATCCCATTTAAACCTAATGCTAAATGGAGTATGAAAATTCGCATTCAAGGTTGTAAAATAGTGCCAAGCTTACCAATATTACCTATATGGAAGATTGTAAGTGGAAAATTGTAAAGAATTTATGTATGTTAATATCTTATGTTATTTTTATTAAATAAATGTTTCTGTTTAAAATTCTTGTTGTTATGATATCATAATTTGGTTATCATAATAATATTTAAAATTTAAAATAATCTATATACTTACTTTGAGTTATCCATTATTTTTATGTTAGTAAATATTAATTACCGTGGACGGGTTTCATTAAAAGTTATACAAAATATGAATTTTCCTTATGGTAAACCTCAGCAAATAATAGATAAAATTGATAATTATACAATTGTATTCTTCAAGACAAGGAAATGTCGAATAATGTGTTGCAAAAAATCTATTGAAAGTATACATTATAATATTAAAGATGTTCATCTTCAATCTTGTTCAATTTATATTGATATCAAACAACTAATTATTTTTGCAATATTTGTCAAAGAAAACAAGATGTGTATATGAACCAGAAATATTCCCGGGTTTGCGTTTCATATCTTATAACCCCTTGTGTGTAAACTTGTTTTCTATTGGAAAATAGTTCTTGGTTTAAAAACTCTAAATTATAATTGGATTATCAACAAAATTGTATATGATGTAAATGATTTGATTGGTTCACAAAAACTATAAATATTGTACACTTTAACATTTGTTTCATTTATTACAATGTCACAACTTTCTGAAATCGGTAAATAAATAAATATATTTTATTCTAAAACTTTTAAAATTATGTTTAGATTATCAAATAGAAATTCTAATTAATAAAGTGGTTGAGATTTATCCCGAAATCAAAGATTAAATTATAAATTATGGTCCGGAAATTGCACCAGTCAAAATATTTCAGGCAACTGGGATAGTAGGTAGTTAGGAGGCCGCTGCAGCAATGACCCCCCCCCCAGGGGGGGGGGGTCTGCTGCACGATTTTTTTTGCTGCAACTTTTGATTACGCAATTTTTCACACTATAGTGAGGGGGTCTCGATGGTCCTGGGATTTTCAATACAAAAAATTTTTTTCAATACAAAAACGATGGTCCTGGGATTTTCAATACAAAAAAAAATTTTTCAATACAAAAACGATGGTCCTGGGATTTTCAATACAAAAAAAAATTTTTCTATACAAAAACGATGGTCCTGGGATTTTCAATACAAAAAAAAATTTTTTCTATACAAAAACGATGGTCCTGGGATTTTCTATACAAAAAAAAATTTTTCAATACAAAAATCCGACTACCACTAAAAAAGCCAAGGATTTTTCACACTAAAGTGAGGGGTCTCAATGGTCCTGGGATTTTCAATACAAATAAAATTTTTTCTATACAAAAATCCGACTATCAATAAAAAAGTATGGATTTTTCTAGGTCAATTCAGGTGGGTCTCCTTGGTCCTGAGAATTTCAATAGAAAAAGGTGGTTCTAGATTCGCTACTGGTTTTCTTTCCCTTGTCAGTTGTAGAATATTTATTCTGTAAGTTTGAGATCTAATTGTTAAAGTCCTTGTTTCCGGTTGACTAGTTGCTGTTCTTGGAATTGATTTGCATCTTGCTATATTTACATAAATTGGTCTCTTAAACGGGTTGTTCACAAACCACACTCTGACATTGGTCTCCCCGTTCTGTCGTTTTCCGTTCTTTTGGAGTTTCTTCGAGGTACCTAGGATTTGTACAGGCGTCTCATTTATTACCCAATCGCATGTTTGAAATGTATGATGTTTCACTTTCTTATTTTTGTCTTGAAGATCTTAATGACTTTCTTAGTAAAATTTGAGTTGTGTGATTATGTTCGATTTATTAATGCAATAGCCACGGAAGAATAAACTTGTCACTGCAAACTCTATGATTATTATGAATCAGATAATGTATATCCGAAATCAATACAATGGTGAAATGTTAATTTTGATTTATTTATTCATTAATGTTAACCTGATGATCCAGTTTCGCTAATAGTTCTAGACTCTACTGCCCTCCTTATCAAATAGACCGTAACTGACAAAACTACAAAAATCGAGTTATGCAGTTGCAATTAACCTTCATTCTGCTTAGCGATAAGACCGTATCTAGTCCGAGGCCTTAGAAATTTGATTACTTACATCGATTACATGGTTTAGGTTAACTGGTTGGCAGAATTGAAAACACGTTTTGTTATTTATCTCCTAAGTGTATTTTTGCAGTTACGGTCTATTTGATAAGGAGGGCAGTCTAGACTTTCATTTCCGCTTTCCATGATGATTGAAATATAGCTTGAAAAATTTATGATCAGCCAAATGTGCTACTCAAGATGCTCGTAGATGGTGACAGTTTGGATTCTAACTCCTGTCACGGTTCATATGCTGGTTCAGAACCTTTCACGATTGATACGTCACAAAATAGTTCGCAACAAAGTATGGATAAATGTTGCAATATTTCCGGACGCCTCAAATATATTCATGCCATTGATCACAATATTTACCTTCCCTTTCATATAGTTTCTAATTCACTGATAATACGTTCAATTATCTCCTAAATATCCAACAAAACTGGTTCCGCCTAAACACTCTCTACTAAAAACCGAATCTCATTTTCTTTAATATCACTCTTAACTCGATAAAATTCATAAAAATGGTTCCGGTATTAGACTCGTTGGAGGCTATCCAAACAGAGTCTCTTCAACTGAGTGCTTGCGACGATGTAACATCATCGTCTGTAAAAAGACAGAACGTCTCTCTACACCTCTGGACGTTTCTTGTCCCACAACACTTCCAATTAAAATTATCATATACGAATAAATCATTAGTCAGAGTTATTTATATTTTGAGCTAGGAAAAAGAAACAATCTAAATTCATGAACGTATAATTTTATAAAACGTTTAGATAAAAATTAAAAATTACAGAAGTTACTGTAGATTCCAACGAAAACTAAATCGGATTGATTCTCAAACAAAGTTCTCTATGAATATCAAATAAAACTGTATGCTGAAGCTTGGCTACCTATCTATCGAAAGAAAAAATGAAAATCCGCAAATTTATTCTAAGTCAATTCTTACCTATCGAAAAAAAATAACAATGAAGTGTCTCCTGAGAGGGACCTTTATATAGTTTTTTGTTCGCGCTTTTAACCAATCAGATTAGAGTAGGTCTGCTAATTTAATAAAGTTTTTAATTCTATTTTAAATATTAATTCTCGTTATTTGATTGGTTCTTTTTTCATATGCGTATAAATTTTTTGATTTCATTTTTAAGGTTTTCATTTAATTTTCTCGACCTTGATTGGTCGTAACTCTTGTTCCCATCCCTAACTGATCTTGGTTTTCTATTTTTCCAATTTGTGTATTTTTTTGTTACTTCTTACTTTTTCTGATTTTTATTAATTTTGTTTTCAGTTATTTTACTCATATCTTGTTTATTTTGTTTCAATGAATGTTTTATATCAGGGATGGCGAACCTATGGCACGCGTGCCCAAAGTGGCACGCAGATAAATTTTCGCTGGCACGTATAATATTTTTCATTTTCATACATATGTAATGTACTGAATAATCCAAATGCATTTTTGATATTGAAAAAATTGTGAACTCAATTCAAATTTAATGCATAAATTTTGTTATTTAAATGTTAAATGTTAAAATGAATATAGTATGCTTTGGATTTTCAAATATATACATACATATATATATATGAATATTTGCATTCTCGCCAAAATTGAAATTCACTAATTCTAATGCAGTTCAGTTAAAAACTTTGTAAGTACGATTGAAAATTGTTTTAATATTTGCATTCTCGCCAAAATTGAAATTCACTAATTCTAATTCAGTTCAGTTAAAAACTTTGTAAGTGCGATTGAAAATTGTGTTTTCTTATTTTAGTATTATTTTTTGCTAATAAAAAAAATCTATTTATATTTTTAGAAGACAATTATAATTGATTTCAAAAGGTAATTCATTAACAATTTTAATGATAAATAAATAATATGTTTCAACTTTAGAATGTCAGAAAATAAGAAAAGGAAAACAGAGGCCATCTCTAACAGACCATTTCAAGATTGGTGGACTGATAAATATGGAATGATGAAAAGCAATAACAATGCCCTGTGTGCGTTGTGTGGAAATACAGTAGTGTGCAGAACATCCTCAGTAAAACGTCATTATGAAACTACTCATTCATTTCTTTTATCTAAAAGTGATTCAGAACAAAAAGAATATATTGCACGTGAAGTTAAAAATAAAAATTTCCAATCAAAATCATTCACTACATTTTTGAAACATACAAATTATTTAGTTGCTGCTAGTTTTGAGGTTTCCAAGACTATTGCTACTCATAGCAAACCATTTAGCGATGGAGATTATATTAAAGAAGCTTTCATTAAATGTGCACCACATTTATTTGAAGATTTTCAAAATAAAGAGCAGATACTTAAGCGCATTGAAGAATTAAGTATAAGTCGAAATATTGTTAAAGACAGGATATTAAAAAATGCATAAAAATATTAATATTAAAAAATAAATGATATACGCACAGCAAAGCTATTTTCTATATGTCTTGATGAAAGTACCGACGTAACATCTTCAGCTCGCTTGTCCATAATTGCTCGTTATGCTAAAGGAGAAAAAATAGTTGAGGAATTGCTTTCACTAGTTTCCTTATCAGCAAAAACAACTGGGAAAGATATTAGTGATGCAGTTATAAAAACGTTTCAAATAGCTGAGATAGATACATCAACAATAGTGTCAATTACAACTGATGGAGCTCCCTCAATGATAGGACGGCAAGCTGGTTTTGTATCTCTTTTCAAGAACACGTTGGGCATCCAATTATTAATTTTCATTGTATAATTCATCAAGAAGTTCTATGTGCGAAGTCTGGATTGGCAGCATTTGATGATATTTCAAGTATTGTTTCCAAATAATAAATTTTATAGCAGCTCGAGCTTTGAATAAGCGCAATTTCAGTTGCTTCTACAAGAGGTAGGTTCAAATTATCATGGATTGTTAATGTATAATCACGTACGCTGGCTTAGTAGAGGATTTGTGTTACAACGTTTTGTAGAATGTTTTGATGAAATTATCATGTTTCTTAATGATAAAAAAACGAATTTCCTGAACTTTTTGATAATAACTGGATCACCAAATTAATGTTTTTAACGGATATTTCCAACCATTTAAATGAATTAAATATTAAATTGCAAGGTCCCGGAAAATCAATTGATGTAATGTTCGATATTATTGAAGGTTTTGAGTCCAAATTAGTAATATTTAAACGCGATATTGACAACAATAATTTTAAGTATTTTCCTTTGTTGAAAGATCACCTTCAAAAATTTTCTATTCATGGAGTCTATGAAATTAATATAAATTTTTATAGCCAAGTTATAAGTGACATACAAGACAATTTTGCTAATAGATTTCAAGATTTCAAAAAATTTCAACCATTAATTAACTTTATTAAATATCCAGACCAAGTTTGATATGGAAAACTGCTAAAATTGATCAATTAGACTGGTTACAGTTGGAGAATTTAGAAATGCAGTTGGCAGAGTTTTCAATCAAGTTCTATTTGGAAGCTGAAATTTATAGAGTTAAGGCAAGAAATAGAAAATAATGAAAAAAAGATTAAATGAAGAAGAATACGAAAACATGAATAATATGTTGTTGAAGACATGGTGTTCGCTCCCAGAAACATTTAATGCGATGAAGAAATTGTCTTTAGCTATTCTAACAATATTTTCATCAACGTATAGCTGTGAAAGTCTATTTTCGATTATGAATAATATAAAATCTGATGTACGAAACAGACTTACCGATGAATGTGGGGAGGCTTGTATTTCATTAAAATTGTCAAACTATGATCCGGATATTGATGCATTATCGAGAAATATTCAGCAACAAAATCCCATTAAAAAACATGTCAGCATATTATAGAAATGAATCTATATATAATTTTTTAAAAGCATGTATTTTCATTTAATAAAAATAATTTGTATTGGCACGCATGTATTTTCATTTTATAAAAATAATATTTATTGGCACGCAGTCAAAAAAAGGTTCGCCATCCCTGTTTTATATTATTTTAATTAACTTTTTGTTTTATGATTGCTATGTAGGTTTCCTTGTCGACACTTCATTGTAAGATTAAACGAAAATAAATAAAATTGAAAATTCATTCTAGCCTAGTACTATTATCACTAAAGATGAATGTTTTTAAATATTTTCTTATTGAAGCATAAATTTTCCCGTTATATAGGCAATTTCAATTTAATCAAATTTAACTTTTTGGGTAGTCATATTATTAATAAGTATGACTGAATTTTGTTTAATTTTAGTCATAAATTTTTATTACAATATTCAATCAATTGTAGCCGAAAGTTTTTGTTAGTCTTTATATTTCAAAACAGACGTGGCTTACTTCCTATACTTTACATTCTCCTCAAAAAATGTGAATTTATTAATAATTCTGTCAAATTATTTATATTGAAATTAAAAATGTTTTTCTTTCAACTAGCTGGTTGATGAATAAATTATTTATGAAACTAATATTCTTTTAATAAAATTTCAATTTGTTTAAATATTGGTTTTACTATAAAATATTTTACATTAGAAATGCTTGAAATTAGAAATTTATTGTTCAATATTATTGACAAAACTAGCTGTTCAAAGCTTTTTGATTATGCTCCTGAGTTTATTGAAACTTTAAATAAAAATCGTTCTGTGTTTTTGAACATATTAGATCATGATGTGAATTATTAATTTATTACATATTTATTTATCTAAACTTAATAGGCTTCAAGTGTAAATGATCGAAATTTAGTATTAAATTCTTATAGAGATCCAATTCAAATTCCAGGTTTCCAACAAAAAATAACACTATCTCAAGATTTCATCCAGGAAACAATAATTATAAGCGATTTATTTAAGTTAAATGAAATAACATCTGTTGAATTATTACTATTCGGTTAAATTATATATTTTAGTGTACACTTTTTTACTCTAGTTCTACTCCTTAGGTGAAAGTGAGCGAACATCAAATCCTGACATGACTCGTGGATTATTGGCAGTAATTCAATATTATAATTCACAAAAAACAATAGTAGAAGCTCTGCGAAATCTACTAAAATTATTTTTAACAATCACAACAGACAATGCAAAAGCAGTGGAAATTCTAAACTTCACTCAAGCTTTTTGCGATAGTTTATTTCAACATGGCCTATTTCCGAAATTGATCGGTTTATTAAAAAATCTAGACATAATAAAGAAATCGAATTACTGGAATCTCAACGAGCTCTGGGAACAGCTAGGCACAGGCGTCGGTTTTTTTTAATTTTTCAAAGCATTAAAGAAACACTGGCTGAATGTATTTTGTTACGAAGCTTCAAATGTCCACTTAATACGGCTGATACAAAATTATTAATCGAATTTATGCGGGAATTTTATAAGGAAAGCAACAAAGAAATCAAGGTAATTGTTTTGCTTAATATTTGAATAGTTTAGCGAATTATTAATGTAGATAATTAATTATGAACATTTATTAGGCAGTTATTATATAATTATATATTTCATCAGTAGCGGTGGCTGTAGCAGGCGGGTGGAGCGCGTGGGGGTGAGGGTAACACGGACTGTCCTATTTATTATCCTACATATTAATACGTATTTAATAAATGAAACGCTTCAATCAATGGGAATAACATTGCCAAATGGAACGCCATGCGAATTATTTGGGGGGGGGGGGGGTAATTATCGATATATTGCTGTAATCATACAGAAACATTCATTATAAATTCAACCAATCAGCGATAGCAAATCAAAAAACCAGTAAATTTAATGGATATAATCACTGCTTGTCATTAACCGCCTCTATAACTATTGCGCTTAGCTTTGGGCTTCGTTGTGACCCGATCCGTGAGTCGGTGACAATTCCGTGGGCATGGCAACGGCCAGATATAGCGCTAGTGATCATACACGCTAATGCATGCATGCATATCTGGAATATATCTAATATGGATCATTTTGGCATCTCAATCAATGCCATCGGTGCCAATAATCACCACAGGATTCCAATCGATTACATTTTATCGAACAATCGCTACCAGTTCCCCATTGTTCATTTCCCAGCGGAAATTTCCCTCCAAACTATATAAAATGCGTTTGATCTATCATTGACTGCATTTTCACTATTTTATTGATATTTACAAATATACCCGCTAACGGATATCAATAAATAGGGTTATAGTGGTATTCCTACTGATTAACCGCCCTAGTTCCCCGATACCGCTTATTTCTACCCTCCCAGCTATATAGCAATTGATTTATATTCAATTTCACCTTTGATGATTGATTTGTTATCTTATTAATATTGATTGATAACATTATTTTATATTGATTGATATTTGAGTAATTGTGATCAATAATATGATTTCTCTAACGCATATCGAGATCAGTTTCCCGATTGTTTATTTCCCAGTGGAAATTCCACTCCAAACTATATAAAATGCGTTTGATCTATCATTGACTGCTTTTACAGTATTTTATCGATATTTTATCAATTTTCTATGTGACAAAATATCAAAATTCAAATTTCCTTCACCAAAAACGAAAACGATCAAAGGTGACCAAAATAATAAAGATTTTACCGATAGCACTATTTTATCGATATTTACAAATATACCCGCTAACGGATATCAATAAATAGGGTTATATTGGTATTCCTACTGATTAACCGCCCTAGTTCCCGATACCGCTTATTTCTACCCTCCCAGCTATATAGCAATTGATTTATATTCAATTTCACCTTTGATGATTGATTTGTTATCTTATTAATATTGATTGATAACATTATTTTATATTGATTGATATTTGAGTAATTGTGATCAATAATATGATTTCTCTAACGCATATCGAGATCAGTTTCCCGATTGTTTATTTCCCAGTGGAAATTCCACTCCAAACTATATAAAATGCGTTTGATCTATCATTGACTGCTTTTACAGTATTTTATCGATATTTTATCAATTTTCTATGTGACAAAATATCAAAATTCAAATTTCCTTCACCAAAAACGAAAACGATCAAAGGTGACCAAAATAATAAAGATTTTACCGATAGCACTATTTTATCGATATTTACAAATATACCCGCTAACGGATATCAATAAATAGGGTTATAGTGGTATTCCTATTGATTAACCGCCCTAGTTCCCGATATTGCTTATTTCTACCTTTTAATGATTGATTTTTCATCTTATTAATATTGTTTGTTAACATTATATTTGAGTAATTGTAATCAATAATGTGATTTACTCAATAAATCGACTCGTAAATTTCATTGGAATAAATTTTACAGAATGAAGAGAATGAAACAATTGCTTTGCGGGAAGTTAAAATCGTAGATAAATGCTTTGTATATTTGCTAGTCAGTTTGATGGATTCAATTAATCCAGTCATTAATGAAAATAACGCGACGAATTATTCACAGGATTGTTGGTTTCATTCATGGCGTTTTTTATTTGTTGAATTCCATCGGTTTAGGCCTCACGCATCCTTTCTTTACTGATGACGAATACACGAGAAATATTAGCGATTTGCTTTCGAAGAATATTAATGGGAATAATGATAACGAAATGAAAGAATATGAAATGAAAAATATCGTTCAGAATTTTGATCAAGTTATATTTCTGGCATGGATTATTTCCCTACAGAAGGTGTCGCATTTGAAACAGGAAAAATGCATTAACAGTTGTCAAATGACCACCAATTTCGGAGATTATGACGATATTTTGGACTGTGACCAATCGAAACTCGAATCTGGAAATCTCTATGAAATCTTTTCATTTTTGACCGTAATAACAGGAATTGAAGAATTCCATGAGCAGGTAAACGGATTTCAACGCGGGAAAGATTTCTGACTTTGTTTCACAGAACATTTGGATAAAATGCTTTCATGATTTGGTCACCGATTTCATATCTATATGCCGAAAATGCTGAAGGATTTAAAAACGGAAAGTTTAAGAACTGCATCGAATGTTACTCATTTCTCCTCATTGATGGGATTAATTGGAAATGTGCATGGACCTCCTGAGAGATTGTTTGAATCTTCAATTCCATTAATAATGAATACTTGGAAAGCTTAACATTGGAATTCTGGGCTCCGCAAGACATGACAGGTACCGATTTATCGGCATCATTGATATCGACTGGCAATTACAAGAATTTGCCTATCAAATCCAATTGTTCATATCGACAGTCGATGCTTTTTAAATTCATTCGAGACTGTGGAGATTTGATCGATAATCCAGAGTTTCTGTTGAATTTCCTCTTCATGTTGAAAGGGTTGTGCATAAATGAACGCGTGGCGGTTTATATTTACAATATGTTCAACAGCAATCTGATTGGTAAGCGGTTTCTGTTTTCTCTTTATAATTTCCATTTCCATATGAAATATTCTCATTTTTGGGAATTAAATTTCATCAACAATAACTCATTTAGTAAGCACTTTTATCTGTCACGTGGTGTTACAGAGGCGCTGAAAGCGGTTTAAAGGTAGTCAAGGTCACTCAGGTAGGTTATTGTTAGATATGTAGGTCAAGGTCAATTAAGTAAGTTACTATTAGAAATGTAGGTCAAGGTCGTTTGAAATATGTAAAGGTCAATAAAGTAAATTAGAAATATTGGTCAAGGTTGTCTAAATTAGGTCAAGGTCATTCAAGTAAGCTAGAAATATTGGTTAAAGTTGTTTAAACTAGGTCAAGGTCGTTGAAATTAGGTCAAAGTCATTAAAGTAAGTTACACCTAATTCTGTTTTTACACGAATTATTTTTACACGAATTTGAAATAACACGAGTAAATACGAAAAAATATTTCTATTTTTACACGACATAATTTGAAATAACACGAATACAAAAAAAACAAAATTACTTTTTTTACATGAATTATTGGATTTAACACGTTTTTTTTTTCAATGAATTTTTTTAAAGTAAAAAGAGAGCAACTCACCACGATGACAGTCAACTCACCACGATGACAGTCAACTCACCACGCTAAAATAGCTTGAACTTTACTAGAACAATTTTGTACGAGTAAATTTCAAGCAAGTAAATTTCAAGCATCAGCTGTTTTTGTTTTGTTTGTTTACACACAATTTAGTTCCTATTTGACAATTATAATTGAAAGATCGTTAGTTTTTGCTGATTTTTAACAAGTGCTAAGTAAATAAAATAGAAGCTCATATAATTTTGGGTAGACCAATAACAGGTTAGTTTCAAATATTTAATTTAGATTTTTGCATTTTGATTAATAAAATATATTTTGGTAGCCACACCCATGTTACATAATTCTCCTGCATTAAAAATGAGGAAAGCGATCAGCTTAGATACCAAAATCAAAAATTTTAGATCAACTTGCAACGGGACAAGGCGCAACGGTTGTGGGAAATATTTCGGAATCCATGAAGCTACTGTAAGAACAATTAAAAAAAATGAAACTGCAATTAGAGCATCAGTATGTTCTGGAACAAAATTAAGTGCAAAAGTCATCATCGTATGTAAGGGATGTTGTTAAAGAGAAAATGGAAAAAGCTTTGGTAATCTGGATAGAAGACAAATCCCAAAAGAGAATACCAGTAAGACGGACTTGCTATCAAGCAGACAGCATTAAGAATCTATAAACGTATCCAGGAAATTGATCCAGATACATCATCTCAGTCAAAACAACATGCATTTTCCGCAAGTACTGGTTGGATGACTGGTTTTTTAAAAAGACACGCTCTCCACAATATAAAAATTAAGGGAGAAACTGCATCCGCTGATGAATTGGCTGCTAAAGAATTTCCCGAAAAAACTAAAAAAAATTATTGAAGATGGAGAATATACTCCAGACCAAGTTTGGAATTTAGATGAAAGCGGCCTTTTTTGGAAGAGAATGCCTAGAAGAACTTATGTAGCAAAATCGCAGGAAAACAGCCGGTGGTTTTAAAGTAGCAAAGGACCGTATTACGTTGTTGTTTTGTTCCAATGCTTCAGGAGAACGTATTCTTAAGCCACTCCTAGTACATCGTGCCTTAAGACCACGTTCCATGAAAAGTGTAGATTTCAATAAATTGCCTGTACACTGGATGGCGAACAAAAAGGCTTGGGTAACCAGTGCAATTTTCACAGAGTGGTTTCAGAAGCACTTCATCCCAGAAGTTAGGCGCTACATGAAAGAAAAATGTCTCGAATTTAAAGTTCTTTTGATTCTAGACAATGCACCAGGCCATCCAGTTTTGGAGCACCCAAACGTACAATTTTGTTTTTTGCCGCCTAATACCACTTCCCTTATACAGCCACTAGACCAGGGGATAATTGCTACGTTTAAAACGTATTACATAAGAAGTTCATTTCATTATGTTGTAGAAAAACTTGATAATTATGAGGAATCATCAGTCATAGATGAATGGAAAAAATTTTCTATAATGGACTGCATTAATCAAGTCAAGATCGCGTTAGATTTATTAAAGCC
Source organism: Schmidtea polychroa (assembly GCA_959609185.1). Classification (NCBI taxonomy): domain Eukaryota; kingdom Metazoa; phylum Platyhelminthes; order Tricladida; family Dugesiidae; genus Schmidtea; species Schmidtea polychroa. The sequence goes on from CAUHTR010000229.1 coordinate 85,580, forward strand.
ATCAACTTTGAACTCGTGTTGGAAAAATATTTGGCCAGAATGCGTAAAATGCAAAGATCCTGTTATCGATAATAACGCTGAACTTGCTGATATAATAACAATGGCCAATGCAATCGGTGGGATGGATTCGATGACCTATCGTTAGCAGATGTAGAAGAATTGTTGGTAGATGAAAGCTTGAGCGAAAATGAAATTATAGATCTCACCCTTGAGACTCGTTATGATAAAGAACATAGTGACAGTGACGAAAGAGATCGTCCAATTTTGAAAAGCATCTCTAATTAAAGAAGGTCTTGATCTCGCTACAAAATTAGGTAGTCATTTTGAACAACATGATCATGACGAGGAACGAGCTGCCAAATTTCAACGTGAACTGAAATCATTAATGGCATCTTACAGGGAAGTTTATAATGGGTTAACGCGAAATAAAACTCAATCTAAGATAACTGATTTCGTTCAAAAATCTACTGATGTCCCAACACAGTCGGCTAGAAATGATAATGATTAACAAAATCATTCCAGTGATGGCAGTGATATTGTAGTCTTTCGCAAACGTTTACGTTTATTATCAGACAGTGACAATAAATAAAATTGTTTAATGTTTAAATTTTTCTTATGGTTGTACTTTATGTTATTTAAGTTTTTTGGCAATGAATTTCTGGTATTATTTTTTTTATGAAATCTAAATTTTAATTTATTTTATTATAATTAGTTTATTTAATAATTAAAACGAAAATAAATTCTTAAAATAACTACAACAATATTTTTTTTATATTATTTAGTCTAATTTTAACTTATTTTTTGAGGTCTAGAACCAATCTATTATTTTTGTACTTGGCCAGTATCTTTTTTTACACGATTTTTTTTTACACGAATTTCTCGGGAACCATTCTATCGTGTAAAAACAGAATTAGGTGTACTTTTAGAAATGTAGGTCAAAGTCGTTTGAAATATGTAAAGGTCAATAAAGTAAATTAGAAATATTGGTCAAGGTTGTCTAAATTAGGTCAAGGTCATTCAAGTAAGTTAGAAATATTGGTTAAAGTTGTCTAAATTAGGCCAAGGTCGTTAAAATTAGGTCAAGGTCATTAAAGTAAGTTATAAATATTGGTTAAAGTTTTCGAAAGTAAGTCAAGTTTATTACACAAGGTCGTCCAAATTAGTAAAAGGCCATTCAAGTCAAGGTCATTAAAAATAAATCAAGGTTATTTGAAATAGGTCAAGGTCATGAAGTTAGAAATATTGATAAGTGTGTCAAAGTCAATTGAAATAGGAATTACATAATAATTAAGAACCATGTAAAAAGCAGCTGGAATAGGTTATTGTTAGAAATATCGGTGAAGGTCATTATAAGTTAGTCAAAGTCATTCAAAAAAGTTACAGCGAGGAGCGAGTATTGATAAAAGTTGCATATACATATCAAATTATCTGGTTTCATAAATATGGCTGATAAATTATATAAATTTCTCCTTCACTGATCTAATAGCTGAAATAATTCTTTCCAGGGCATCATAATAAGCTTTCTTGGGAATATTTTTCAACTTGCATGCTTCACCATGCCAAGTTTTACCACTCGAACCCTCACAGAAATCAAGTAATGGATCCGATGGAACTTGCAGGATTATTAGTTGTACTGCAGCTCATAAGGCAAGTCACTAAAATGGTATTGGTTCTTTGCTGACATTTTCTACTGATAATTAACCCGGTAATTGAACAGAGTCCTAAAGTGTGTGAAATGATGGTGAATAACGACTCGCTGATGATAGTTCAAAACTTGGTCTTACTGTTGTCTTGTGGTGTACCAAAATCACTGAAAGCCGAGCTGTTTAATTGTTTGGCTGTGTTTTGTCATAACGTTTTAGTAGCCAAATCAATCTGGCAAGCACTCGAATCAAACAAAATCATAGGCAACTCACATGAAATCCATTCTTGTAGTATTCAAATTGAACTTGGGGAAAATGAGCCTAAATTAGAAGAATTCGATATTACTAGAGCATTTCTCAATTTCCTATTAGCAATTGCTCCTCATATCTTGTGTGATATATCGTATTTGGATCAGTCTATGTTGTCATATGATAAATTGAATGTCTCCATTATTTCTGCTCCTTCTCATCACGCGGTTTGTCGAGAATCTTACTTCTGTTGTCCAGTTGATGATGGAGAATGTTTTTCTCAAACATTCTATGAGGACCTATAGAAATATCGACGAAAGGTGTGATTTACTTTATATTGATTTATTGATATCATTTATTATTAATATTGATTTCTAAAAATAATTAATTTTTCTATATATTTATTAATATTGATTTCTAATGATCATTTTTTATTTGCTTTTTATGTATTTTTATAATATAATTCATAAAAATATTGATTTTTAACCCTTTGGAGTGTGATTTATTCATCGTTTACTTGTGTTATATCTGAGGTGAGAATTCAGCGGCAAACCGTGACGTTATGTGGCCATTTGTAATCGAATTAGTTTTGTCACCTTCACATCTCATATTTACTGCTGGCCCCCTGCTAATGATCCGTTACATTAATGGCACAGTTTTAGATCATTTCCTCAACAATCAGTTCTTGTATCGATAATAATTTGAGCCTTTGTAATTTATTTTTTCTATTAATTGGCAATTATAGTTTCAGCATCCGCTTTGAAATAATAAAATATTGATTTTCAAAAGTTCAAAATCTGAATCGAATTGATTATAGTATAAAATTAATATTTTGTTAGAGAAAATCTATAAGGAAATGGAACTTATTATAAAATCAATTTAAAAACCTTGCAAACCGAGCTTATTCATAAATAGAATATAAATCGTATTGGAATCTTTATCCGATTTGTGTGAGAAACAACCAAGGAAATCTTTATCTTTACGATTTGTAGGCTTCTCATGCAAACTGACAATCTGGTGCAATCTTACAATGAAGGAATAATTAAATACTTTCAAAATTACTCTTATAATATCGTTTGATCCGGTTTCCTAATAAAACAATAAATAATAAAATTTCTTCCTTATTCAACAAATATTATCGAATTCTGATTTTTTGACCTTGTATAAAGAATCAATGAAATTTTCTTTATTTTCTCACTTTTCAGTTTGCAATTTGTGAAAGCTTTTTGAAGTTGAGTAGTAAATGCGTCGAGTTATTCCTTGCTCAGAGCGGTAACACAAAGAACAGCAAATCTAAAATCTCCTGGTGTCAATATGATCCAGGATTTTACATTATCAATCAATTATTATCGGAATCTCCATTTTTCAAAACCATCGTTAGCATTATTGAAAATGGATTCCTACAAATCAATGAAACTCTAAATAATGTTACCTTTGGTCAGAAAACATTCAGCGAGCGAACTGTTGAGTTGTTGGGAAATTCCATATATCTTGCCATGGATTTAGTTTCAACCGTTTTGAAGCATGAATCATTTCTAGTTGAATTAAACACCAAATTTAAGTAGCTCATTTTTGGTTTTTTATCGATTTCCAATGAGGATATTTTGCAGTAGTCAATATAAAATCGATAATTATCGCTCCAACATTCGGTCTGTGAAATCAAGAAATGTCATACCGCAGGAACTTAGCCAATTGTTGATCACAACTGGTGGATCTCAATCTTTCCTACCGAATCTCATCAAGTATATCAGCATTGCTGATGAAAATGAGAAAATCGCAAGGAAAGCTTTAACGATTTTCAATTATTGTATTGAAATAGTTCAGCCTCATAGCAATTTGATGTTGCTGTTGACCAATCTGAATGTAAATGAATTGATTTATCCCAATCATCAGCGGTTTATTGTTGTTACCATACTTTAGGCAGTAGATGTGGACATTTTGCCCCTGATGGTCAATTGCATTGATAAATATGGAGATATTGATTCGACTTTCGTTGATTGCGTGGAAAGGGGGAAAATATCTCAATTGTTTTTCAATGATTATGTTTCTCACTCTCCAAGGACTTTTGTGCTGAAGATATTGATCAATTGCCTCCAACAGCCAACTCCGAATCTCGGTCAATATCTGATGGGGTTTTCTTGTGCTAGCACGTTCTCAGTCAAACGGACATCATTGCAAGAAGCAGGAGTTGGAGATTTCCCGAAAACGTGTTTGCATTCATTGTTGAATCTCATTCAACGATTGGTTACTGGAATCGTTTCAAATCCATTATTGAAGGATAATGATATCCCTGTGGAATATCTCCGGAATTAGCTGCCGATATGATCGATATCTGCCTTGGATATCGCATTCTTTATCTTTTAGCCAGTAACTCATTCACATCAATGGCTGTCTTGCGGTTCATTAGGAGCAATTACCAGTTCATTTTCAAGCAAATTGATTTGCTAGCATTTACAACTGCTCGATTAAATAATCCTGGTAAGTTATTATCATTATTGATTATTGATTAATTTAACGATATTTGAGTGTTGTTTAAATATTTTTGAGATCTCACCGCGCCTTTCTAAACATATTTAAACATCAAATTTTCCAATATATGAAAACAAATTGGAATTTTTTGGTCATTATCGATTTTCAATGTTTTTGAGATTCGCATTGATTTACCAGATCTTTTACAAAATACATTTATTAATCTGGCAGAGAATTTAATTCTCTATGAAATGATAAAAAAATATTTTAGAAGTTATTGATTTTCATTTTTAATCTATTTTAATCAATACTTTGTAATGATTTATTCGATAAATTGATTATGAAATTGCAATATTATATATTGATTAATAAATACATATTGATCCATAAAAACAATTTTCAATGTGACGCGAGGCCTCGATTTCAATTTGTCGGCATAAACACGGAATTCATATATTTACTCTCATTTTAAATCTAGAATTGAGAGCAATCGTCTGGAATCAAAAATCATGGCTGCTGAAAATTATCGCCATAGAAATCCGTTTATGTACCGCAAATCAGCAGCGCTCATATATTTCCAAAATATTGAAACTTTTGTTCGGAGGTAACCAGTGTCTTAGTTTGTGTTCCTTTATGACCCTCTTTTCCTTTTAGAAGACTTATACTCTTCCAATAGCAATTCGTTCCTATCGTGGCTGAGTGACGAAGGTATTGTAGCAATTTGAAACAAATTACTGAATATTCATTGTCAACTCTTTCTAGAAGCTGTTTGCCAAGGTCTTATTTATGTAATTCTTGAAGATTTTGACATCACAGACTCTGAAGATTTCGTTGATTTCTCTATTTGTCAACGGTTGAAACCTGAAGTTTTGAAAGAAGTTAGGTAAATGAATGATCAGCAATTATTGATAATGTTCTGTAGTATCTGAATGATTGCATCGAAGAGACATATATGGGAATACAGTTAATTGATGGGAATAAATTCAAGCAGATCATATTTGCTGATATAAATATGGTTGGTGATGAGGAGCAGCTTCAGATGTTACAGTTCGAGGTTGATAACGTTTGCCATTTGATCGATAGATACAATACAAACAATATCTGGTTGAAATTCGGGAAATCGGCAGCCACAGATGCCTGGTCTCAAGTGATAGAGGTTGTGATGCTGTCGGAATGCAGTGGAGAAGATTCTGTACAAATCGAGATTAAGAAGAAAAAAATTTATGAAATTCTCCATTTAATCTATCAAAAAGTTCGATTTATTGATTATTGGAAATGGTTATTATGAGATTGATTGACAGATGCTAATTCCGAGCACCCCGAGCTGTTTAGTTAGCCCTTTCAGTCGAGTTTCGCTGATATTGTCTGCCGTTCTTGCTGGCACATTTATTTGCAATCAGACCCAAAGCAATTTCCTTTCACAACTCATGCCGAGCGATGAAATGAGAAATTCAGAAGAAAAACGGCTAGAAACAATCGACCTTGAGAGCTTATGTAACCAATTGAGAATATTGATAAAGCTCACAACTAGATGTATAATGGAAATAAGTAAGCGCATTTCCTGCTGTATTTGAATATTTTTGCATAATTATCGATTTATATAATCACAACTCAATAATTTCTATTGATTTCGATTGAATATTAAAAAATGTTAAAAATCTGCACTTATAAATAAATTAATTTATTTTATGCAATATTTTATAATAATGAATTTATAATTATTAATAATTGATTTGGTAATATTTGATCTATAAATTTATTATAATATTTGCTAATAATTGATTAATAATTGATTTTATTATATCTGAATTGATTAATATTTGATTTTCTTGATATATGATCGATATATTTATTATAATTGAGTTTGAATTTGCTTCACGATATTTTATCTTTAATAAACGATTTTTAATTAATAAATGATTTTATTATATTTTACCTATAATTCCTCTCGAATAATTGATTCTGAGGCATATGATTGATAAATGTATTACTTCATTACGCCATGGTATTTTATTTATAATTATCGATTATATATTTGGATTTTACGATATTTTATATATAATTTCTCTCGAATTATTGATCTTTTTATTGTTTTTGATATTTATTAAATCATTATTTGTAATTTGCCTGCTCTAGATTTCAAATATCAAAATATCCGAATTAAGTTTTATGGTGCTCTGACATATCTGCTTGAAATTGTCCTCGCGATAAGTTTGTATAGATAATATATTGTCGAATGCTTTTACGCGCCATTTAAGGTAAATTCAATCCAAATTTCTCGAGCCTCCTCAATGAGTGTTATTTGACCATCAATAACCATTCATTGTTGCTGGAGAAGATATCTGAGAATTCCCTCTACTCTACTGTATGCTGTGACTGCATCAGTGGGAATTTCCATTTATCTCTCTCTGCATTGACTCTCCTTGATTGCATTGCTACACTTGATAATGACAATGGCGGTTTAATTGGCTACTTGAATTCACAGGGCTATCTCAAGCATTTCATTGTCAGTCTGATACGAGATTGTGACAATCTCTACATCAATATGAAGCAGCATTGTTACGGCACGAATTATATTCAAGCAGATTCCAGCAACACAAATGCCATTTATTCATATTATTTATATCAGTCCCGATTGTCATTGCTATGCAAATTGGCAACACAACCAAGCGGTGCCAAAGCATTGGTCCAATGTGGCGCATTATCGAGCTTGTCTCGCTGTGAGATATTCAAAATGAAGCCGCCATTGATTGGAGGAGAATCAATATCCCACAACATCATGGACACCGATGATGATGAAGATATCGATGATATCCGCGTTCAATATAAAACAGTTATCTCATTGGCTATTCAATTTGCCAATAATATTCTCTCTGCTTCCGGTAGAATTGAATTGATTGGTCTATAAGATTAATGATTGCTATTTGCTCCTTTCTCCTGCAGGGCTTTGATAAAACCGATGCCATTCGAGAAGTGCTGATATTTATTGGCGAATCCATCGATTGCTTCATTGAGCCGTTCCATTCACCTTCCAATGCTTCCAATAGCATTTCTATTAAGGAAATGATTCAGATTAGCAATCTATTTGTCATTCTCGTCCCGGCAATTCTCAATTCCAAATCATTAATAGAGTAAAATAATTCCTCCCGCCTCCCCCCTGAACAGCCAATTAATAATAACGAGTTTAGATTGGAGTATAAATACCGGAGCTTGGAGAAGATGAAACGGGCAGGATCGATGGTGATGAGTGTGATATTGGAATTGTTAACCAATCCCATCATGCACAATGAGCATGAAATGATGCTCCATTTCCTTCACATTCAGTTGATGGGGAATTGCCTATCGATTGCCGCTGGATTTGTCGCTCCCTGTGCTGCTGGTGGTGCCGCTGGTGCCGCTGATGGTCCTGATGCATTCAATCGCGTCTTTTTCTCACCGGTGATCGATGAATCTATTGGCGGAAAGAATAGTAAGCAATGAATCCATTTGTGTGCGCGCGCGCGTTCATTTACATCTGGATCGATAATTGCAGGTTGGAATTGCGCGCTGAGAAGGATCTCCCAGGCTGTCCGATCGGGCAATAAACCGCCTTTCAGTTGGCAGTGATTATCCTGTTCAAATTGCAGGAATGCTTTGAAATGGCCAGCAAGAAACTGTCGGTTTTTGATGTGATGCAAGATTTGCCCGCTGGTACCGCTGCTGGTGCCGCTGGTGCCGGATTGCTGGATTGCAAAGGCCGCAGGAAGCTGCTGAGGTCGGCAGGGGAAATTGAGGAGAAACTGATGAGAATGTCAACTGATCAATTGCAGTTGCTGTGGAATTCAGTATTTGATTCAGTTCCTAGGATCACTGACGACAGCCCAATTATCGCATTACCGGATCAAGTGAATGATCTCGTGATCGTATACAAGCGCATTACTTGTGTTATTTCATCACTCAAAGGTTTCCTGATTTATTTATATTTTTTTATCATTTTTTTGTTTTTTTAAAATAATTAATATCTTTTTTAATATTTTAATATTTATTATTTTTATAATTATTTTAAATTTAAATTTTTTTAAAATATTATTAATATTTTTATTTTATTATCAATTTAAATATTTCATTTCTAGACTCCTTAATTGTTTTTAAAATTATTTTAATATAATTTTTTTATCATTGTTTTTTTTAAGTAATTATTATTATTATTACAATTTTTTCGATTTTTAATATTTATTATTTTTATTAATTTAAATATTTTATTTCTAGACTCTTTAATTTTATTTTTAATTATTTTAAAATAATTTTTTATGTTTTTTAATTCTTTCGATTTTTAATATTTATTATTTTTCTGTTTTTATTTTTATTTTATTATTAATTTATTAAATATTTCATTTCTTGACTTCTTAATTGTTTTTAAAATTATAATTTTACATTTTTTTGGATTTTTATTATTTATTATTTTTTGACAAGGGCTATCTGTTATTATTTACATTATTTACATTATTTATAGCAAAAGGCTTAAATTATCACTTTATTGTTTTATTTTAAATTTTATAATTACATTTAAAATTTTTTTCAAAATTCAGTTTTTATTTTTTTAAATATTTTTATATATCTTTAATTTTTTTTTAATTATTTTAATTTATTTTAAACTTTATTATTCCAATTTTATTAAAAAATTTTTTCGATTTTAATTTTTTATTTTTTAAAATATTAATATTTTATTTTATTATAAATGTTATAATTTCATTTCTAGACTCATTGGAAAGTTGCTGTTTCTTGATCTGGTATCACGTGCTGGCATACAACAACAACAGCTTAACGAGTGCCGATAAAGATAACTATATGATCACAGCTGATTCCAGCCTTCATCCAATCCAGCGATTGCATAAAATTCAACAAATCAAAATGGAATTCGATCAACCAAAATCAGTCAAGCAATCAAATAACGATATAATTTTCTTATTATCTAAATGTATTGATGATGACCTTCTCTACAAGATCCAATCGGCATTTGAGGTGACATTTGTTGATATGTTTATCAATAATGAATCATTGATTACTGTTTTATTTCCAGATTTATTCCGATGAGAATGAGAGCTCATTCTTGAGAATCTTGGTTCACCGCCTGATGAGGATTCTTAAACTTGTTTAAAAATTTTTGATTAATAAATGTTTAATAAATTTGTTCTTTCTATTTTATTTGTTCTTTTTAATAATCTATTGAAAATATTTTTATTAAATAATTATTTATATTTTTACTTCTATTTTTGGAATTAGAATAAATTATGTTTTCGGAAACCCAGATATTATTTAGCGGAGTCATTTATTTATTTTTTTTCAGTTTTTATTTTTTTAAATATTATTTTTCAGTTTTTATTTTTTTAAATATTATTAATATTTTTATTTTATTATTAATTTAAATATTTCATTTCTAGACTCCTTAATTGTTTTTAAAATTATTTTTTACAATATTTTCGATTTTTAATATTTATTATTTTTTGACACGGGCTATCTGTTTCATTAAATACATTATTCACAGCAAAAGGCTTAAATTATCACTTTATTGTTTTATTTTAAATTTTATTATTACATTTAAAAATTTTTTTTCTTTCTATTTTATTTGTTCTTTTTAATAATCTATTGCAAATATTTTTATTAAATAATTATTTATATTTTTACTTTTAATTTTTAAAATTATTTTTTACAATATTTTCGATTTTTAATATTTATTATTTTTTGACACGGGCTATCTGTTTCATTAAATACATTATTCACAGCAAAAGGCTTAAATTATCACTTTATTGTTTTATTTTAAATTTTATTATTACATTTAAAAATTTTTTTTCTTTCTATTTTATTTGTTCTTTTTAATAATCTATTGCAAATATTTTTATTAAATAATTATTTATATTTTTACTTTTAATTTTGGAATAAGAATTAATTATGTTTGCGGAAACCCAGATATTATTTAGCGAAGTCATCTTTTGAAAATGCACATTTTTCTGTAAAAATATATTTTTATGAGTTGTTTTGAATTTTCAACCTAAATAATTCAAAATTTTCGTTTCTATTTAGTTGTTTAGAAATTTGACCAATAAAAATTTTTTTTGAAGTAAAATTAACTAAGTATAAATTAATTTATACAAACTTCTTTATAACCTTTGTTTAAAAATTCATTTTCAATTTACATTTTGAAAATGTAATATTCAAGAAATATTTCTTTTTTACTATTTATTTATACTATTACAATTGTTAATGATTTTTAAACTATTAATATATTATTTTATTATAAATGTTATCATTTCATTTCTAGACTCATTGGAAAGTTGCTGTTTCTTGATCTGGTATCAATAACAACAACAGCAACAGCTCAACGACTCCAGATAAATATAACTATATGATCACAGCTGATTCCAGCCATCATATAATCAACCGAGTGCCTTAAATTAAAAAAATTAAAAATGGAATTCGATCAACCAAAATCAGTCAAGCAATCAAATAACGATATAATTTTCTTATTAACTAAATGTATTGATGATGACCTTCTCTACAAGATCTAATCGGCATTTAAGGTGACATTTGTTGATATATTTGTCAATAATGAATCATTGATTACTGTTTTATTTCCAGATTTATTCCGATGAGAATGAGTGTTCATTTTTGAGAATCAATTACTCGAATCTCTACGAGCTCTAGGATTAGCTAGGCACAGGCGTCGGTTTCTTTTATTTTTCAAAGCATTAAAGAAACACTGGCTTAATGTATTTTGTTACGAAGCTTCAAATGTCCACTTAATACGGCTGATACAAAATTATTAATCGAATTTATGCGGGAATTTTATAAGGAAAGCAACAAAGAAATCAAGGTAATTGTTTTGCTTAATATTTGAATAGTTTAGTAAATTATTAATGTAGATAATTAATTATGAACATTTATTAGGGCAGTTATTATATAATTATATATTTCATCAGTAGCGGTGGCTGTAGCAGGCGGGTGGAGCGCGTGGGGGTGAGGGTAACACGGGCTGTCCTATTTATTATCCTACATATTAATACGTATTTAATAAATGAAACGCTTCAATCAATGGGAATAACATTGCCAAATGGAACGCCATGCGAATTATTCGGGGGGTAATTATCGATATATTGCTGTAATCATACAGAAACATTCATTATAAATTCAACCAATCAGCGATAGCAAATCAAAAAACCAGTAAATTTAATGGATATAATCACTGCTTGTCATTAACCGCCTCTATAACTATTGCGCTTAGCTTTGGGCTTCGCTGTGACCCGATCCGTGAGTCGGTGACAATTCCGTGTGCATGGCAACGGCCTGATATAGCGCTAGTGATCATACACGCTAATGCATGCATGCATATATCTGGAATATATCTAATATGGATCATTTTGGCATCTCAATCAATGCCATCGGTGCCAATAATCACCACAGGATTCCAATCGATTGCATTTTATCGATCAATCGCTACCAGTTTCATTTCCCAGTGGAAATTCCCCTCCAAACTATATAAAATGCGTTTGATCTATCATTGACTGCTTTTTCACTATTTTATCGATATTTACAAATATACCCGCTAACGGATATCAATAAATAGGGTTATATTGGTATTCCTACTGATTAACCGCCCTAGTTCCCGATATTGCTTATTTCTACCCTCCCAGCTATATAGCAATTGATTTACATTCAATTTCACATTTGATGATTGATTTGTTATCTTATTAATATTGATTGATAACATTATTTTATATTGATTGATATTTGAGTAATTGTGATCAATAATGTGATTTACTCAATAAATCGGAACGTATTATTGAATAAATGTTACAGAATTCTCAGAATTTTGTATTGAAATTCTCATGTTCCATAGAGACTATAGACAGAAAATCACGAGTTTTTTCTATAGGCCCTTTTTTGTATTGAAAATCCCAGGAAAAATAAGCGTAGCACAATGCAGCAATTAAGTAACCGTTGAGTAAAAAACAAGAAAATTGTAATAACTTATACACGCATCCCACATATTTTCTGTAACCCTGAAAGAGTAGTGTGCATTTGATTCTTCCGAAGCTACACATGTCTACACGAAATAATAATATCTGTAATAGGGAAATAACAATAGCATGTATTTCATAAAGTATATCGAATAAATCAATAACAAAAATTTTATTACCTCTTCTCCATCTGGTGTATGTGTGTGAGAGGGCACACTCATCGGTTTGTTGTATAATTCCCCCTCTTAAATCATCGTTTTGGGTACTCGCGGATGTTCGTTGTGCGCTCAGCTTTCCTCTAAACCATTCGTCATGATTTTGCTGTTGGTATTCCCGTACGTACCACCGTGATGATGATCCACGTTGGTATCGTGTACGCAGGTCGGAACTGATGGACAGGTGAGTTCTGCGTTAAGACTACTACCCACCAGGTTCGCAGTGCGGGTTCCTGGGTGCCGATAGAAGACCTTACCCCTTAATATTCTCACCTACGTCTCTGGTCTGAGGAGACGGTTGTCATACATACTCTATCGATCGTATCTCGTTCCTCGCATGGATATAAGCAACTAACCCTCTTGGTGGAACGATTTACCCATTGAAATTTTCCTTCATTCAGTATCGTTTTCCTCCCCGTTCACACTAAAAAACAAAAGAAAATTCTTAGAATCCTATGTACATTCATCGGTCACCGACTCCGTAAAAGTAAATACGATAAGTAATAATTCAACATCGACGATTTATTAATAGTACAACCATATTTATATATGACAAAAGTAATTTTAAATCAAAAATCAGGATCATTCACTGCATGTCACATCTCAGAGTATTACAGAATGGTAGAGTTGCATGAATTTAGGTATTTTCTCAGGATGATTTGTTTTTATTAATCGTTAGTTTATTAATCGTTGTAGATAAATTTTAAGCACAAAAATATAAATTATAAATAGTCAGGTATAAATTATAGACATGAAGATCCAAATTATAATTAGTTATGAAAAAATTTTAATTATAAATATATAAATTATTAATAGTTATGGATAAGTTTTAATTATAAAATATAGATTAGAAATAGTGGTGTATAAATTTTGACGGTAAAATATAACTTATAACTAGTTATATATAAACTATATATGTGTATGAATTTCAAAATGACAATTATTTCTTTAGATCAATACAAAATATCCAAATTGGTTTAAATTGTGTGTAGTGTTATCTGTTGTGTACTCGTGCTTATGTTTATAATTACTGCTTGAAAGAACGTGTGAGACGTTTTTGTGCTGTCTCGGGTTTTAAATGTTTCGCAGATATTCCCTTTGAAACGGTTAACGCGCTAATTTTTGGCAATTTGTACTGAAAATGGTTGGGTATTTATACTATTTCATATGTCAATAAAATAAAATATTTTAATTTCCGGCATATATGCACGGAATATTATTTAATATATTTTTAATAATTTTTAACATCTGTTTATTAATTTATTTCTTAGCTACAGATTTATTATAGTTTCATAATATTATAATTTCTTTTTGATCAACAGCTGTTTATTTTTCTTTAATAAAATAATTACAGACTATTAGATTGCTGATTATTAATATTATTATTATTATTTTTATTATTTATCTCTAAAATTAATTATATTATTGATTAATTTACCCTTTTGTAAAATATTAAATATGTATATGGAAAGATATATTAACAAACTACAAATATAATACAAATAATCCATATATACGCCAAGAATAAAATAAGTAAAAATAGTCACATATAAAGGATCATATATACACCATTGTTATAAAATAAATATCAAGAATAGTCAATAAATGGATCAATTTGACTGCATTTCAGAATTTATATGGAATTTCATCTACCAAAAAATATATCTTATGGTTATGATACATTTGTGGATGACAGAGGCAATTTGTAAATAGGCAATTAAGTCATTTTGAACACGTGAACAATTAATGTTTATTTTGTTCATGAACTCGTTATTTTTGTTGTTAATGCATTTATGCATCTTATTTATGAACAATTATAAATTAGTGGTCTATTTATTTTTATGCTTTTGTTGATATATTTATGCACACTTAATTATATATATAATTTATGGGGTTATATAAATTTAATAGTCTAATAATAGTTTCAAATCTAATAAAAATATTTAACAATAAAAAATAACAAATTGAACAAAAAACTGCTCGATTGAGTGTTTAAAAATCCATGAGCCTTTATTGGATCTTGATCCTAATATTTCATTCAATACATCAACAGTTGACTCAAATAGTTCAAAGAATGTGTTGTGTACTATGTTGAGGTCTCACTATTTGAGATTCTCAACTTACTGGTTCCTTTATCAAAATATATATAACTTATCAGATAATAACAAAGTCGGGTTTATTATAAATGTTTATTATAAATAAAAGAAAATATTCACCTAAAATTCCAAAAATGGTTTACCAAATAGTGCGTGTGTATATTTTGTGTTATTTGACAGTGGGTGCTTATTGTGATTTTCATGCACAAATTATGTGATGTAATTCGACAAAAATTCTTGTCAATTTTGTACTGTCATGCTTTAAACAACGAAGGATTTCCTTCCAAAGTTTACTGGTCAAGATACAACTTAATGTTAAGGACGATTGCACTAATTTTGTGAGCGCTATTTATATAAAATTTTGGGCTACTATTTGTATTGTTTATTTATTTTTTGGTCATTAAATAAATATATTTTATTTTCTACCAATAAAAAGGTCTAATTGCTTTTTAAATTCTCCCATTATTTGTTTAATAGAAATTTGTTTATTTAAAAATCCATTTGTTTGTTTTTTTGATTTTATTTAATTGTTTTTAATGTTATTGATTAAAAATAGTTCCCGTCCCTAAATTATGTAATTAAGATTTTATGTGTACGAAATAAAATGATAAGTCGTAAAAATAAAAGATGAACTATTTAAGATGAATTATTTACACCATAAATCCATAAAATAAATAAAAAATAATTAAGTCGCATATTTGATCACAAATTGTCTAAAATTGAATTGTCACATTACCACTATATGAATGGAATAATACATTTTCGTCACAGGCAATTAATATTGAATTGTTCTGATTTAATTAAATCACAAAAAATAATTAAGTC
Source organism: Schmidtea polychroa (assembly GCA_959609185.1). Taxonomy (NCBI): domain Eukaryota; kingdom Metazoa; phylum Platyhelminthes; order Tricladida; family Dugesiidae; genus Schmidtea; species Schmidtea polychroa. The sequence goes on from CAUHTR010000229.1 coordinate 101,071, forward strand.
ACTTAGATTGTCCAAAGATAATATATAAATCACAAATTGTCTAATTTGAATGTTCGATTGAATTGAGAGTTGTAATATTCCAGAATTAAACTGTCAATATGGATTAAGTCTGATTTGAATTAACGAGTTTATCCGAATTGTTTGATCAATTTGTTTCGTTGGATCTACTGATTGGCTTTTTCGCTATACACATTCACCCTGAACTTGTTTGGCCCAGTCATATAGTCACTTGTTAGGACAAATGTGTTCATGGGTCTGTCCCTGTCATCTAACAGCTATATGACATTCAATCCAGTGCGTTTCACAAGTAGTTATCAGTTTTCTTTTGGTAGTAGTTGCTGATTTTTGGAAAGATTTCAGAAATTCCACTTTCTTTTTTGGACAATTCAGGAAATTTTAAATGCTTTTAATAGTACTTAAGCAATGAGTAATTTGTCGAATTTTACTGCAATTACTAAGTTCAATCGATGAATATGGTAATGCACATAAATAACTGATGGAAAGGGCTGACGAATTCTTGCTGATACTCCTGATTTTTCTCCACTCATAACTCTGACACCATATAATCCAATTCCTGGTGATTTCTCCATTCGCAAATTCATAGATTCCGCTTCACTCATCAACCTTTGGCAGTTATATCATCCAAATCTGTAAGCATCAGGAACGATTCGTCAACTTTGACTTCACGAAAATCGATAAATCTGATTCCAATAGATATTTGTTGAATTCCTGCAACATTAGATGACTCATCAGCGAGAATTGTAAAAAATTCAAATTTTTTGTAACATCTTATCGATTGCAATCTCATTCATTCTCAATTTCATTTTGAACTGTTCTGCTTAAATATGTGGCATTTTTGGTAACCTTCCATAATTCTCTTGATATTGTTGGGCTAGAACTGATTTCTAGACCCCAACTTCTAATTGTGACTGGAATGCGTAGGTACATAACACGCAAAAAGCAAAAATTATAGTTAATTATCTAAAAATACACCAAATAAACAATATTAATTAAAAGAGAAAACAACAAAAATATAAACACAGAAATTAAATAAAATTATACAAATGCAAGAAGTTGTGCAAAAATCTAACTCAAAAATAACAAAAGAAACATAGAGTTACAAAAAACAGAATCGAATAACTTAAAAGACGGTAAAAACAGTAAAAAATTCTAGAAAAACCCAGAACATTCCATGAAAATGGCGATGACCATCATAAAAGCCACCCAGAGCAATAAAAGTTAGAAAAATAAATAAATTAGTAATAAAAATAAAAAATCTTAAAAAGAAATTCAGAAAACATTAGTTAAAATAAAAATTAAATTAAAAGTAAAATGGAATATTCTGGAACCGTTCCAAATCCATCATGGACGTAAATATAACAAGAAATAATTAAAAAATAAAAACAAAAATTATGGCACTAAAATTGCCATTAAAAATATCAAAATTACAAAAATAGAAAATTCTGGAATAAAAAGAATTCGAGTTTGTTTTAATGCATCAACACATACACGTGTACTTGCACACACAAAAATAGGTATATATACCGACACGTTTCAGTCACAATTAATCACTTTTATGCCAAATTTTTGTCACGAAGTTTCAGAAATCAATAGTGAGTATTGATCTTTTATTTTATTTATGTATTACGACTAATCGACTAATTATATTGATGTTTAAAAATTATTTTATTTTTTTTTCTCGTGTGATGTATGAATGATCAGCGGCGTACTGGAGTACCTGCACCTCTAGTCAGTCCTGCATCCAACTAATTTAAAAAACCTTTTATGATGACATGCAGACAGGCATTATCTATATTATATGTTTCTTTTTTGTTCGGGTCCTTCGGAGGTCGAACCACTTCATGGTCCTGCCATGGAGTTAAGTCGATGAAACCTCCGTCTGACTCTTTCTATTTATTAGAGGTCAGCCGTAAATGGTTGACTTACCACACAACATTAAGGTTTGTCCTAGCGGTCCCGGTGGGGCTGCGAAGCAAACACTCTTCCCGACTTTATCAATCAAAAATCACCACTCAAAATTCTTCACAATAGTGCTACACTAAGATCATAATTTGAATAGAACTCAGACCCAAACTTCTACAATTCAGTAAAGTAGTCGGTTGAACATCAATAAAATTTCAGTCATGCTTATACGTTCGTTGAATTAGATTTTTAGATCCAACTTAAATGTAGATATTATAAATCTAACTCCCAAAATTTTAAATTACAGATCTATATTGATCCAAGTTCCCACTCTAAAATATTTTTATAAATGATAAATCATAAATGTATAATTACTTCGACCAAAAATTATGACCTACAAGCAATTATGAATAGAGTTGCACTATGAACATGTAGGCTGTAGATGGTAGTATACAAAGTTTAATTATAAAACATAAATAATACCTAATTATATATATATATTCATTCTAAGAGGATAGTTTATTAATCGTTGTAGATAAATTTTAAGCACAAAAATATAAATTATAAATAGTCAGGTATAAATTATAGACATGAAGATCCAAATTATAATTAGTTATGAAAAAATTTTAATTATAAATATATAAATTATTAATAGTTATGGATAAGTTTTAATTATAAAATATAGATTAGAAATAGTGGTGTATAAATTTTGACGGTAAAATATAACTTATAACTAGTTATATATAAACTATATATGTGTAGGAATTCTGAAACTATAACTTACAAATAGTTGCGGATAAATTTTTATCATCATAAACAATTAGGGAACAAAATTGGTTATAAAAAGGTAATTTATAAAAAGTTATATAAAGTTGACTATAAAAATATAAATTATAAAATTATAAATTATAATTAGTCATATATAAAATGTTTATGGATATAAACTATAAATAATTATAAGTTTTAACTATAAAGGTAGGGAGTATAAATAATTAGAGGCAAATTGGTATTATAAAATATAATTTATAAATAGGTATAAATACAAATTATAAATAGTTATAATTAATATTTAACTATAAATATATAAAGTATAAATAGCTACAATAGTTTGTATCGAAGCCTACGACGTTAGAATTAGGAGTATAAAATCTAAAAAATCAAAAATTATAAATTGAAATAATGATATTTATTATTATTATTATAATCGTTATCATTAGAGTTATTTTTGCCATTGTTATTGTTATTATTATTACTATTGGTATTATTATTATTATTTTTACTATTAAATTTATTAATATTATTATTATTATTACCATTATCCAAGTTACCTGGGAATATGGGTGGGAGTGCATGATCAAATATGTATGCTAACCCTTTTAAATCCCGAATGAATTGTGAACATGTAACTTTGTTTATTAGCAAATTAAATTACCATTGATAAAAAACAAAAAAATTTTTTATTATGATCAACAAATTACAGTACACAACCACTGCGAACCCAAAAATATAAGTTCTGACTAGTGTTGGGCTAGAACTGACTTCTAGACCCAAAGTTCTAATTGTGACCGAAATGTGTAGGTACACAGCATACAAAAAGCAAAAAGTATAGTTAAATATTAAAAACCACACCAAATAAACAATAGTAATTAAAGGAAAAACAACAAAAACCTAAAACACAGAAATTAAATAAAATTCATACAGAAGCAAGAAGTTATATAAAATTTAACCCAAAAATAGCCAAATAAACATAGAATTACAAAAAGCAAACTCGAATAACTTAAAAGATGGTAAAAATAGCAAAAAATTCCAGAAAAACCCAGAACATTCTATAAAAATGGCGATGACCATCATAAAAGCTACCTTAAACAATAAAGTTTAGAAAAATAAATAAATTAATAAATAAATTTCTTAAAAAGAAATTCGTAAAATATCAGTTAAAATGGTGTATTTATTGCATAACTATTATTCATTTTTATGATATATTATAATGATTTTAATTCTTGTCACTTTTTATTATGATTCGATCATTTACAACAAGAGTGACCAGCGTCGTCGAGAGCGGATTGCATCCACGACGCTGATCAGCCTTGCTTCCAAAAACCATTTTCACATGCACGATACGGGTCTACGACCCCACATGCACTAAATTTCATTTTCTTTTTAACCGGAAGGTCGCCACGAACAAATGGTTTCTAACCAGGAGTAGGGCGGTAAATCCATCCAGGTAGTTGGCATAGTCGCAGGGACTATGCGGACGAACTAAAATGCGGGCAAGTAATCGCGGGAAACACCTCACAATAAGGCCTATCGTACCGTATTCAGTTGAATCGGGAAAGTAGGAAAATTTTAATTAATTCGACCTTCCGGTAAACGACATATCTAAAATACACACTCAAATATTCTATAGGAAATACATCATTAGGAACCTCTAAACGGGAAAGATCCCAGACTCAAATTATCACAAAAGTTATCCAGTGGTCGGCTAATTGCACAAACTATTAATCAATATTAACTATTGTTATTAGACTTTATTGATATTATTCGTAATTAGGTTCGATTTTAAAGATAATCTAATCACGTTCGATGATGCATTAAAAAAAAAAAAAAAAAAAAAATCAAATTTTATTTTATGAAAATCAATCTGGCACAAGGCCGAAGGGGAGAACGGTTCTCACCCTTAATAAATCTGAAATTTTTATGTTTATCTTCTTTGGATGCTGTAGTTAGGAACTCTGGCATCAAACGTGGTTTTTGGCTTAGTTTATGATTTTTCTTTTTCATTATCAGTTTGGGGAGGCTTTCAGTTCATCAGCATATGCTTCCTAGTAAGATTAAAATATCGGAGTAGGAAGACTCCATTTGTGATTTTTGTAACGTTAATAGCTGATGTACTTGTAATATAATAAGAATTGAAAGGATGTTGTATAAAGTAACAAGGGTTTAATATACTATAGATATGAACACCTAAAACGTATTATCCTATGGGCGGGGCCCCTACAAGGACCCCTACATTTACCCATGGACAATATCAAACTATTTGTATATATATGTGTAAATAAAGATTATTAATTAAAGGGGATAGAGTTAGTAGTTGAGGTAAATAGCAACGCATTTGTAATTAAATTAGATATTAACAAATATAACAAAAATAAACAAATAAAACCTTAACTAGTTAGTATTAATATAGTAGTAAAATATTTGAGCTATATAAATACACATACACATATATACATATATATACATATATTAGTCATTGTTATAGGCACTTTTAATCCCATGAGGAGACATATGAAAATCTGAGCAACTACGTATTTATCGTATTACGTTTATAATAACCATAGTGTACAAATAAATATGGGTATGCTTTGATATTATATACTATAAATATAAATATATTATTCCTTAAGGGTGTGTTCTCTAAAGATATGATAGATGCTTACTACCGCAGCTGTGCAAGCGTTTCTTGCTAGGCTTTTTATTTCAGTTTTGGAGAGACCTATTTTACGGAGAACTTGGTCATTTTTGTTGTACCAAGAGCCCAGAGTACCTATTATCAAAGTAGACAATGTAGTTTTTACTTTATGAGTTTTTTTCTATTTCGATTGCCAAATTGGCATATTTTCCGTAATTATCTGCATCCGCTTTTTTAAAATTTTCCCTTTGCTCGTAAGGTACTTTGATATCTAGAATGTGGGTAATTTTATTTCTCGATTATCTGATGAGTAGGTCAGGTATTAAGGTAGTTTCGATTCCCTGTGGCGTGCGTTCGATATCCATTTTGAATCCATAGTTAAGAAGAGATTGACATACCGCTTCTAGTACACGTGTATGCTTATTTCTTCTTGCATTTATTTTTGCAGGGCAGTGATTGAAGACATGCGCCTGTGTCTCTGGGTGGGAATTGCATTGCCTACATAGAGTATTTTTTTTAGCCTTTAATCTATGTGGTGCGTAGTTTAGTTTTAGGAGATTGTTCCTTGCTCTTAGAAGGAATAGGTATTGAGCATCTGTTAGAGTGTCAGTCTTAACCAGGTAGTCAGCCACGCTACTATCGCATATGGATTTAGCAATATGTCCTTGGCATTTGAGATTGATCCATTTTTCTGCATGTATTAAGCCTATTATTGAGTGGAGTTCTGATGATGTGTTGTTGAGATTTGTGGAGAAGAAATAATTGATCCTTTCTTTGTATTTTATTTCTAGCTGGTACATGTCATCTAATAAGACAATTTTGACATGAATTCCATATTTTAATCTTAAGAGGTCGACGGATTTCCTGAATTTAGAAAAGAAAGATTTATAACCAAAGTTTTTTGTAGTATCACCATTGATCCATGATAAGGCAGCCTCTATATTGCCATTACCCCGTGATAGTGCAAGTTCCATTAGTACTAGATTTTGGAAGCATGTATCAGACGAATTTAGTGCCCGAGCAAGGTGTACAATACTTTGTATGAGATATTCATCAATGGATGAGGTCAGTCCAATACCTCCCATTTTCACCGATGCATATATGAAATGATTGTTAATTTGGAGTAATTTATCTCCTAAAGATGTTTTGATGAGCTTACGAATCTTCTGGTCAAAACCCTTTTGGGGCTCTCTATTTTTGATGATTTTGTCCTTATGAGAATCAAGGACACCATGAAGGATCTCACAATTACGAAAAGGAAAGATAAGACGAGAATGGATGAAGATTTTAAAGGCATTTATTTTCTGTGATGGATGGAGGTGGGATTCGAGAATCTTTTTAGTATCCTTAACGGCAGTTTCAAGTCTGTCGTCTATGTTGTGTCTTTTTTTGTGGGTAAAATCAATTCCCAAGTATCTATACAAATTGGAATCATCTATTTTTGGAATGATTTCCCCATATAGCTTTATTGGAAAATAGTTCAGCTCATGATCAATATGAAAATAACCAGATTTTGATGGTTTAAATCTCAGGTTGGCTAACGAAGCAAGACGGGTAGTTTCTAAAAGGGCAGAATTGATAGAGGCGTAGGAGTTAGATACTAGCACAATGTCATCGGCATATGCTAAGATACCTATGTTCATGTTATTAAAGATGAAAGGGTGACTGATGAGGATGTTTTTAAGTATGAAGTCAATGGCAAGACAAAAGAGAGTCATAGATAGGGGGCATCCCTGTTTAACTCCCCTAACTATGGGCACCTCTGGGGATCTTTCCCCTTCACAATCAAAGATAGTGTTTACGCCATCATACATATTTTTGATAATTTTAATAGATTTGGAGTCAAGGCCCATTGCAGATAGAGTGTGCCAAATGAGGTTATGTGGCATTGAGCCGAATGCGTCAGAAATATCGAGCCAGATAATATGTAGATCACTCTTGGTTCTGAAGGCAGAGTCTTTAATTAATTGTAGGATAAGGTTATGCTCTGCACAACCGTCCGAGGCTCCAATGGCTTTCTGATTTCTAGATATCAGGTTTCCTTCTTTAATCCATCCAAGGAGTCTGTTGTTTAAGAGTGATGAAAATACTCTGTAAGCAGTATTCATTATGGAAATTGGTCTCCATGAGCTTGCTTCAAAACTAGTTTCATTTTTTCCTGGTTTTAAGATGAGTTTTGTCCTGAACGTTTTCCAGTTTGTAGGGCAGTTGGCATTACGTATGATATTATTACATATAGCCAGTATTAGTTGGTAGTCAGGTGAAATTTTCCTCCAATTTGCAAGGGTAATCAAATCCATTCCTGGAGCAGTATTGTCCAGTTGTTTGAAAATATATTTAATTTCGTCAATATCGAATGGAGTAGACGAGTGATTCTCAGGATAATTTGGAATATATTTAATTGATTCCGGATGACAAATAGCTATTTCACCCGCAAAAAGCTTAAGGAGATTTGCCATAACAGGCTTTTGAAAATTAACCTCGTTCAAAATTCTCGCAATCTCCTCCTTGGGGTTAAACTTGTACCTATTTCTTTTTATCATGACTAATTCATTATTATTTTTTTGTTTTTTATGGACTATATCTGCTGGTTTTTTAATTAAATATTTTTTCTCATTAATATTAGCGTTTATTTTTTCTATTTCTCCTAGTACATTATCACAGTCGGTAGCGTCTATATTAAGATCAATTATAAGACTACTGATAAATGTCCGATATTTTCGTACATCATCAGTAGGCAGTCTAGTATTACATAATTTTGTCAATATTACCTTAATTCTCTCAGTCATATTCGGAATATTAGGAGAAGTTAATTTTTTATTTAATATTAGACATTCAGTCATGTGGCACACAAAGAAGGCTGATTCATCTGGACTAATACATCGTGGATATTGGATTTGCTCTAGTTTAATTTCAACTGGCATAACGATTTTTTGTAAGTCAAGGATAGTGGTGAGGATGTTATTACCAAGGGCGTTGTAAGATGAGTACGAATCATCAACTGTAGGATCTATTATAAGAGCGAGTTTACGGCGTTTGTCAAGAAAGAACAGAAACCAGTTGCCTTTACCATTATACATTGGCATGACAATCTCGTTCCATTCTGCGAATTCTCTAAAAGGGAAGGATTCAAAGAAAGTACGGAAGTTGTGCTGGATTAGCGAGTTACCTATATATGGATCGACGAAGATGGTGGAGTTTCTTATTGCGAATGAGAAGATGAAAGCCTTGGTTGTGTGCTGGGACCATCATGTTGATTCTTTTTCCAAATTATTTGAAAAAAGAATGGTATCCGGGATTTCTCTACCTATAAGTTCATTATTATTTGGTGTGAGAATATTCTCATTAGTTGCAAGAATATTTTTAAAAAAATCTCTATTGACATTGCTATTTCCCTCACCTACCTCGTTATTGAGTTCAATTAGGTTATTTAAATGAAAATCCTTTATATGGTTTTTAATTTGATGAATTGGCAGCCATTCCCCGCAGTAGCAATAGATATTTTTATCTATGTTAAAGGTTAGTTTTTTGTGCAGTTTGTTCATATGCGCCGATATACTTTCTATTGGGATTTCATAGTTGAAGGTGGTGTAGCACTTATTTTTTACGTTCTTATTTAGGATGTGGCATGCAATTTCATGCTTAGGGGTTATTTCTACGGTAACATCCTTTAGGTAGGCTCTGTCTATCTCATAATGGTGATCGAAATCTTTGATGTGTTTGTATAAGTTTTTAAAATTTATAACATTCATTGTGGATCTATCCCCTCCTTGCTTTGGTCTACATTGATGGCAGTCAATGTCAGAATCATAATTGAAATCAATTCCATGGACATCCTTAGCATGTGCAATCAAAATTTCTCTCGAGAATAGACCTATAGATCCACAGATACTTGATTATGTAAACCCGCTCTACAGTTCATTTTTCCCCTACCATCAAAAAAATAGAGAGCGTTATTATTCTTATCGTGAGTTTTAGACTTTTTAGAAGTTCTTATCTTAGTTGTCTTTGCTATATTAAAAGTTTTTGGATGGTTAGTTTGGATAGTAGTTCCTTTTACTTGTAAAGATTTTAGAAGGGATTTTTGTTCATTAATAACTGAGGCAATTGGGGTAGAAGTAATAGCATAGATAGATTGCTCATTGCTGGATTGGGTAGGGGATTTTTTGGGGGTATAAGTTATATCGTCTTTTTGGATAATTGAAGCAGATAAGGGGAACAATGACTTAGGGTTTTCAACGTGCACAGAGAAGGAGGTATTATCGTTTCTAGATGTGTTATCAAGAGGAGAAGGTTTAGCAGATTTACGTAGGATGATGGATTCATTGGATGACTTATCAGAGGAGCTGTTGTGTAAGATGATATCATCAATATCCGTATTAGTATGCTTTATTATTAAGGAGGTATCCGCAAAAGGTCAGAGTTCGAATGGTTATCTAGGTCACAATTATAAGTTTTTTTTGGGAGAAGGTGAAGGCTCATTGTTATTGTCACATTTTGGAATTGATTTAAGTTCAGGTTCATTTATATGCAGTTGGGGTAGGATAGATTCACAATTTTTTTCGGTAAAATTAAATGTCTCTAATACATTTTTCACTTTTTTGAGTAATTCAGGGTTTGGTCTAATGGACTCAGGCGGAGTGCTGTTCGGAATTGGTTTAGAAAAATGTGGTTTTTTAGAGGTGTTTCTGTTTTTGGTTGTTAATGAAGTTGCTGAGGGGGTTGTTGGCATCTCCTTAGTTTTTAGTGGAAGTTGCTTTTTAGGTTTAGAATCATTTAGGTCAGTAAGCTTAGCATATCTATTGGCAGAGTTGAAGTATCTAGAGTTATGAGAATTATCATCACTGAAGGTGACTTTCTTTCTATCCATCCAGGTAGTTGGCATAGTCGCAGGGACTATGCGGACGAACTAAAATGCGGGCAAGTAATCGCGGGAAACACCTCACAATAAGGCCTATCGTACCGTATTCAGTTGAATCGGGAAAGTAGGAAAATTTTAATTAATTCGACCTTCCGGTAAACGACATATCTAAAATACACACTCAAATATTCTATAGGAAATACATCATTAGGAACCTCTAAACGGGAAAGATCCCAGACTCAAATTATCACAAAAGTTATCCAGTGGTCGGCTAATTGCACAAACTATTAATCAATATTAACTATTGTTATTAGACTTTATTGATATTATTCGTAATTAGGTTCGATTTTAAAGATAATCTAATCACGTTCGATGATGCATTAAAAAAAAAAAAAAAAAAAAAAATCAAATTTTATTTTATGAAAATCAATCTGGCACAAGGCCGAAGGGGAGAACGGTTCTCACCCTTAATAAATCTGAAATTTTTATGTTTATCTTCTTTGGATGCTGTAGTTAGGAACTCTGGCATCAAACGTGGTTTTTGGCTTAGTTTATGATTTTTCTTTTTCATTATCAGTTTGGGGAGGCTTTCAGTTCATCAGCATATGCTTCCTAGTAAGATTAAAATATCGGAGTAGGAAGACTCCATTTGTGATTTTTGTAACGTTAATAGCTGATGTACTTGTAATATAATAAGAATTGAAAGGATGTTGTATAAAGTAACAAGGGTTTAATATACTATAGATATGAACACCCTAAAACGTATTATCCTATGGGCGGGGCCCCTACAAGGACCCCTACATTTACCCATGGACAATATCAAACTATTTGTATATATATGTGTAAATAAAGATTATTAATTAAAGGGGATAGAGTTAGTAGTTGAGGTAAATAGCAACGCATTTGTAATTAAATTAGATATTAACAAATATAACAAAAATAAACAAATAAAACCTTAACTAGTTAGTATTAATATAGTAGTAAAATATTTGAGCTATATAAATACACATACACATATATACATATATATACATATATTAGTCATTGTTATAGGCACTTTTAATCCCATGAGGAGACATATGAAAATCTGAGCAACTACGTATTTATCGTATTACGTTTATAATAACCATAGTGTACAAATAAATATGGGTATGCTTTGATATTATATACTATAAATATAAATATATTATTCCTTAAGGGTGTGTTCTCTAAAGATATGATAGATGCTTACTACCGCAGCTGTGCAAGCGTTTCTTGCTAGGCTTTTTATTTCAGTTTTGGAGAGACCTATTTTACGGAGAACTTGGTCATTTTTGTTGTACCAAGAGCCCAGAGTACCTATTATCAAAGTAGACAATGTAGTTTTTACTTTATGAGTTTTTTCTATTTCGATTGCCAAATTGGCATATTTTCCGTAATTATCAGCATCCGCTTTTTTAAAATTTTCCCTTTGCTCGTAAGGTACTTTGATATCTAGAATGTGGGTAATTTTATTTCTCGATTATCTGATGAGTAGGTCAGGTATTAAGGTAGTTTCGATTCCCTGTGGCGTGCGTTCGATATCCATTTTGAATCCATAGTTAAGAAGAGATTGACATACCGCTTCTAGTACACGTGTATGCTTATTTCTTCTTGCATTTATTTTTGCAGGGCAGTGATTGAAGACATGCGCCTGTGTCTCTGGGTGGGAATTGCATTGCCTACATAGAGTATTTTTTTTAGCCTTTAATCTATGTGGTGCGTAGTTTAGTTTTAGGAGATTGTTCCTTGCTCTTAGAAGGAATAGGTATTGAGCATCTGTTAGAGTGTCAGTCTTAACCAGGTAGTCAGCCACGCTACTATCGCATATGGATTTAGCAATATGTCCTTGGCATTTGAGATTGATCCATTTTTCTGCATGTATTAAGCCTATTATTGAGTGGAGTTCTGATGATGTGTTGTTGAGATTTGTGGAGAAGAAATAATTGATCCTTTCTTTGTATTTTATTTCTAGCTGGTACATGTCATCTAATAAGACAATTTTGACATGAATTCCATATTTTAATCTTAAGAGGTCGACGGATTTCCTGAATTTAGAAAAGAAAGATTTATAACCAAAGTTTTTTTGTAGTATCACCATTGATCCATGATAAGGCAGCCTCTATATTGCCATTACCCCGTGATAGTGCAAGTTCCATTAGTACTAGATTTTGGAAGCATGTATCAGACGAATTTAGTGCCCGAGCAAGGTGTACAATACTTTGTATGAGATATTCATCAATGGATGAGGTCAGTCCAATACCTCCCATTTTCACCGATGCATATATGAAATGATTGTTAATTTGGAGTAATTTATCTCCTAAAGATGTTTTGATGAGCTTACGAATCTTCTGGTCAAAACCCTTTTGGGGCTCTCTATTTTTGATGATTTTGTCCTTATGAGAATCAAGGACACCATGAAGGATCTCACAATTACGAAAAGGAAAGATAAGACGAGAATGGATGAAGATTTTAAAGGCATTTATTTTCTGTGATGGATGGAGGTGGGATTCGAGAATCTTTTTAGTATCCTTAACGGCAGTTTCAAGTCTGTCGTCTATGTTGTGTCTTTTTTTGTGGGTAAAATCAATTCCCAAGTATCTATACAAATTGGAATCATCTATTTTTGGAATGATTTCCCCATATAGCTTTATTGGAAAATAGTTCAGCTCATGATCAATATGAAAATAACCAGATTTTGATGGTTTAAATCTCAGGTTGGCTAACGAAGCAAGACGGGTAGTTTCTAAAAGGGCAGAATTGATAGAGGCGTAGGAGTTAGATACTAGCACAATGTCATCGGCATATGCTAAGATACCTATGTTCATGTTATTAAAGATGAAAGGGTGACTGATGAGGATGTTTTTAAGTATGAAGTCAATGGCAAGACAAAAGAGAGTCATAGATAGGGGGCATCCCTGTTTAACTCCCCTAACTATGGGCACCTCTGGGGATCTTTCCCCTTCACAATCAAAGATAGTGTTTACGCCATCATACATATTTTTGATAATTTTAATAGATTTGGAGTCAAGGCCCATTGCAGATAGAGTGTGCCAAATGAGGTTATGTGGCATTGAGCCGAATGCGTCAGAAATATCGAGCCAGATAATATGTAGATCACTCTTGGTTCTGAAGGCAGAGTCTTTAATTAATTGTAGGATAAGGTTATGCTCTGCACAACCGTCCGAGGCTCCAATGGCTTTCTGATTTCTAGATATCAGGTTTCCTTCTTTAATCCATCCAAGGAGTCTGTTGTTTAAGAGTGATGAAAATACTCTGTAAGCAGTATTCATTATGGAAATTGGTCTCCATGAGCTTGCTTCAAAACTAGTTTCATTTTTTCCTGGTTTTAAGATGAGTTTTGTCCTGAACGTTTTCCAGTTTGTAGGGCAGTTGGCATTACGTATGATATTATTACATATAGCCAGTATTAGTTGGTAGTCAGGTGAAATTTTCCTCCAATTTGCAAGGGTAATCAAATCCATTCCTGGAGCAGTATTGTCCAGTTGTTTGAAAATATATTTAATTTCGTCAATATCGAATGGAGTAGACGAGTGATTCTCAGGATAATTTGGAATATATTTAATTGATTCCGGATGACAAATAGCTATTTCACCCGCAAAAAGCTTAAGGAGATTTGCCATAACAGGCTTTTGAAAATTAACCTCGTTCAAAATTCTCGCAATCTCCTCCTTGGGGTTAAACTTGTACCTATTTCTTTTTATCATGACTAATTCATTATTATTTTTTTGTTTTTTATGGACTATATCTGCTGGTTTTTTAATTAAATATTTTTTCTCATTAATATTAGCGTTTATTTTTTCTATTTCTCCTAGTACATTATCACAGTCGGTAGCGTCTATATTAAGATCAATTATAAGACTACTGATAAATGTCCGATATTTTCGTACATCATCAGTAGGCAGTCTAGTATTACATAATTTTGTCAATATTACCTTAATTCTCTCAGTCATATTCGGAATATTAGGAGAAGTTAATTTTTTATTTAATATTAGACATTCAGTCATGTGGCACACAAAGAAGGCTGATTCATCTGGACTAATACATCGTGGATATTGGATTTGCTCTAGTTTAATTTCAACTGGCATAACGATTTTTTGTAAGTCAAGGATAGTGGTGAGGATGTTATTACCAAGGGCGTTGTAAGATGAGTACGAATCATCAACTGTAGGATCTATTATAAGAGCGAGTTTACGGCGTCTGTCAAGAAAGAACAGAAACCAGTTGCCTTTACCATTATACATTGGCATGACAATCTCGTTCCATTCTGCGAATTCTCTAAAAGGGAAGGATTCAAAGAAAGTACGGAAGTTGTGCTGGATTAGCGAGTTACCTATATATGGATCGACGAAGATGGTGGAGTTTCTTATTGCGAATGAGAAGATGAAAGCCTTGGTTGTGTGCTGGGACCATCATGTTGATTCTTTTTCCAAATTATTTGAAAAAAGAATGGTATCCGGGATTTCTCTACCTATAAGTTCATTATTATTTGGTGTGAGAATATTCTCATTAGTTGCAAGAATATTTTTAAAAAAATCTCTATTGACATTGCTATTTCCCTCACCTACCTCGTTATTGAGTTCAATTAGGTTATTTAAATGAAAATCCTTTATATGGTTTTTAATTTGATGAATTGGCAGCCATTCCCCGCAGTAGCAATAGATATTTTTATCTATGTTAAAGGTTAGTTTTTTGTGCAGTTTGTTCATATGCGCCGATATACTTTCTATTGGGATTTCATAGTTGAAGGTGGTGTAGCACTTATTTTTTACGTTCTTATTTAGGATGTGGCATGCAATTTCATGCTTAGGGGTTATTTCTACGGTAACATCCTTTAGGTAGGCTCTGTCTATCTCATAATGGTGATCGAAATCTTTGATGTGTTTGTATAAGTTTTTAAAATTTATAACATTCATTGTGGATCTATCCCCTCCTTGCTTTGGTCTACATTGATGGCAGTCAATGTCAGAATCATAATTGAAATCAATTCCATGGACATCCTTAGCATGTGCAATCAAAATTTCTCTCGAGAATAGACCTATAGATCCACAGATACTTGATTATGTAAACCCGCTCTACAGTTCATTTTTCCCCTACCATCAAAAAAATAGAGAGCGTTATTATTCTTATCGTGAGTTTTAGACTTTTTAGAAGTTCTTATCTTAGTTGTCTTTGCTATATTAAAAGTTTTTGGATGGTTAGTTTGGATAGTAGTTCCTTTTACTTGTAAAGATTTTAGAAGGGATTTTTGTTCATTAATAACTGAGGCAATTGGGGTAGAAGTAATAGCATAGATAGATTGCTCATTGCTGGATTGGGTAGGGGATTTTTTTGGGGGTATAAGTTATATCGTCTTTTTGGATAATTGAAGCAGATAAGGGGAACAATGACTTAGGGTTTTCAACGTGCACAGAGAAGGAGGTATTATCGTTTCTAGATGTGTTATCAAGAGGAGAAGGTTTAGCAGATTTACGTAGGATGATGGATTCATTGGATGACTTATCAGAGGAGCTGTTGTGTAAGATGATATCATCAATATCCGTATTAGTATGCTTTATTATTAAGGAGGTATCCGCAAAAAGGTCAGAGTTCGAATGGTTATCTAGGTCACAATTATAAGTTTTTTTGGGAGAAGGTGAAGGCTCATTGTTATTGTCACATTTTGGAATTGATTTAAGTTCAGGTTCATTTATATGCAGTTGGGGTAGGATAGATTCACAATTTTTTTCGGTAAAATTAAATGTCTCTAATACATTTTTCACTTTTTTGAGTAATTCAGGGTTTGGTCTAATGGACTCAGGCGGAGTGCTGTTCGGAATTGGTTTAGAAAAATGTGGTTTTTTAGAGGTGTTTCTGTTTTTTGGTTGTTAATGAAGTTGCTGAGGGGGTTGTTGGCATCTCCTTAGTTTTTAGTGGAAGTTGCTTTTTAGGTTTAGAATCATTTAGGTCAGTAAGCTTAGCATATCTATTGGCAGAGTTGAAGTATCTAGAGTTATGAGAATTATCATCACTGAAGGTGACTTTCTTTCTATCCATCCAGGTAGTTGGCATAGTCGCAGGGACTATGCGGACGAACTAAAATGCGGGCAAGTAATCGCGGGAAACACCTCACAATAAGGCCTATCGTACCGTATTCAGTTGAATCGGGAAAGTAGGAAAATTTTAATTAATTCGACCTTCCGGTAAACGACATATCTAAAATACACACTCAAATATTCTATAGGAAATACATCATTAGGAACCTCTAAACGGGAAAGATCCCAGACTCAAATTATCACAAAAGTTATCCAGTGGTCGGCTAATTGCACAAACTATTAATCAATATTAACTATTGTTATTAGACTTTATTGATATTATTCGTAATTAGGTTCGATTTTAAAGATAATCTAATCACGTTCGATGATGTATTAATTTCAAGCCTTTATCCTTACCATATGGGTATTGAAATCTTTAAAAATTCTATTTTACCTTAATAGTAATATCACCTCCAGGATTATCATCACTATCCACCCCACCCTTTTCTCGTTATCTTCATAGAGAGTGTGTCATTACCATCAGTATGAAATTGCATATGTCAGCAGATTAAATTTAAATAAAAGGCAATCTTTCTTACCAATGTCGTAAAGTCGTCGAATCACCAGTTCATGGTTACCCCCCAACTGGAATATGTACAACTCACCTGGTTTCATAAATGGTTCTTTGAATCATATATTTATTGTCCACTTCATAAATATCCTAACTTATTTTGATGTATATATTTATCCTATAAAATATTAGAATGATAGTTTGTAAATTTTCATTCATAAATATCCTACTTATTTTGATGTATATATTTATCCTATAAAATATTAAAATGATAGTTTGTAAATTTTCATTCATAAATATCCTACTTATTTTGATGTATATATTTATCCTATAAAATATTAAAATGATAGTTTGTAAATTTTCATTCATAAATATCCTACTTATTTTGATGTATATATTTATCCTATAAAATATTAAAATAATAGTTTGTAAATTTTCATTCATAAATATCCTACTTATTCTGATGGATATATTTATCCTATAAAATATTAGAATGATAGTTTGTAAATGTTCATTCATAAATATCCTACTTATTCGGATGTATATATTTACCCTATAAAATATTAAAATGATAGTTCGTAAATTTTCATTCATAAAAATCCTAACTTATTCTGATGTATATATTTATTTTATAAAATATTAGATTGATAGCTGGTAAAATTTCATGCATAAACATCCTACCTTATTTTAATATATCTATTTACTTGTAAAATGTGAAAATGATAGTTTATAAATTTTCATAAGATGATCCTCTGAATTATATACTTGTTGTCCAGTACCGAATTATCCTAATTTATTTTGATATATATTTAACTTACAAAGTGTTAAAATGATAAACCTACGTAATTAGCCCCTAGGTTATGTATTTACTTAATTACCCTAGATTCACTTATTTTTATATATATTTAGCTTATAGAATATTGAACTACTAATTTATAAATATTCACAAACAACCCCCCCCCCCGAATCATACCTTCATTACCGGTTGCATAAAGGTCTTAAATTAACTCATTCTAGCATATATTTGGTCTGTAAAACGTTAAACTGATAAGTTACAGATATTCATAAATACCCCCCCCCCGAATTATACATCTATTACCCACTGCATAAACCTTACACTTATTATCATGATTAACCTTATCGCTATTGCCATCACTAGTATTGCTATTGTTATTATTATTAATGTTACTATTATGATTGTCATTATTATTATTATTATAGTATTATCATTAGTAATGTAACACTATTATTACTATTACTAGTATTATAATCATTATTATTAAAAATTATTATGGTTATTATTTGTTTCTACCGTTAGTGTTGTTGACATTAATTTCCACCTTGGTCATACTACCATTATGGTTACGTTATCAGAAGGATTATTTTCTTAAATAAAACTTTAACCAAAACTTTTGATTTTTGGGGATCCCCCTAATTCTAAATTAGTTACAAAGACCCTACCCTCCAATAAAAATCCCTGAAAATTACTGAGATCTATTTTTAGTAACACCCCCCAGTAAATGACGTCGGGATCAGTAACTTAAATTTGTAAATTTATGTAGTTATAACTGTGCATGTGCATTAGTGAGCGTACGGGTGTATACCTATATTAACAATAACCTCATGGAATTGTCCCTCGGATCATCGCACGAAGGAACCCCCTAGTTCATTTACCTACCCCAGCAAAAACAAAATCATGCCGAAGTAGGAGTGCGTAAAGAAATCAAAGATGCAAAAAATCGAGCTGGATTTATTGACTAAAACACTCTTCAAAAAACAAAACAAAAAAACCAGAAAACGGCACAAATAAATCAATGTATATAAGTCCCTTCGAATGCTCGCTTTAC
Source organism: Schmidtea polychroa (assembly GCA_959609185.1). Classification (NCBI taxonomy): domain Eukaryota; kingdom Metazoa; phylum Platyhelminthes; order Tricladida; family Dugesiidae; genus Schmidtea; species Schmidtea polychroa. The sequence goes on from CAUHTR010000229.1 coordinate 119,738, forward strand.
GAGAATTATACGACTAATACTCCCATCAGGGTAAATCCTCGAAAGTAAATGACAAATCGCTGGACGTCTTCGGGTGAAATTGGTGGACTTAGAACTCCGAGGCATAGATCAAAGATCTAAATAAATAATATTACCCAGCTGAATCTTCACAAAGTTAGAGCGCTGGCATACTTTGAACTTCCATCAAACAGTGGCATCTCGAATCCATTATTTAAGTTGTCACCTTCAAAGTGAAGAGTTTGGAGATTCATTCCTGAAATTATACAAACTTAAAGCATCTAAAAAGCTAATTTACCCGTTAAGTATCAGTCGAAGAGAGAACCACTTGCAACCACTTTGGTCAGGGATTCGTAGGAGCTGAATGTAAATTCAGACAATTTGCGACATCCCCTTCCCATAGTTGGTCCTAGTAGAATAAATTTTTGCAAAAAGTATTAACAGGAAATTCTAAAAATCATTAAAGGAAAATAAATATTTAAATTAATATAAATTGCTATAAACAGTGAAATTAAATCTTTAAATGATTTAAACAACCGCTATTGAAAGTTTAGTTTAGAAAATTTTAAATGCTCATTTTTACTGTATCGACCATTAGTCCATCAAAAACAGCGCAGGGATTTTCATTTTAAACATACGAACTGAAATTTTGCAACTGATACTTACAAACCTTAAATTTCATAATTCGCTAGCCTACTTAAATTACATCGAAATCAGAAGGGGGAATTGATTAATACATTAAGTTCATTTTTTCACCACCTGAAAGATCATTGCAATACGGGTCACGTTTGAGCTTAAATGTAATGGTGTACCAAACGTCTTGGGGTAACCGGACGTAGACGAGCAAATAGAATTTTACTAACATGTTCTCTTAATCTCACAGGCATGCCTAATATTAACCCAGAAGACAGCCACGCGAATCCCTCGACATCTACATCCAGTCTCAGCCTAAATCATGCGGAGGTAGACGAAGTCGCCAGACTGGACCAGGAGGAAGCACTCACTCGCCTGAGGTCCAGGTGGATTTGGTATAAAATCCATGATTGAACCTACCAGAATGTGGTCCCAGTGACCCCAAAGATAGAGCCGTACCTCAACGACACGTATTTGGCTCTGCTCGACGCCTTCGACGATGCGAAGAGAGCAGTGGACCGATTACACCGTCTCGAGGAAGCAACCCTGGCCGGCGAGTTGGAAGACTGATGGGTACGCACGAGCCCAATGTCACCCAAAGCGAACTGCGGCCCTCCAACGTGGGCTGGAACATCCAAGAGGCCCCCACCGTGGGCCGAATCGGCAAAGCAGGCGAGGACGCCCCCGAAAAGGCACCAGTTCCACCAAGGAGATGGAAGTGGGCAAGGAGTGAGACTCACAATTAAACCTTCTGCAGCCGAGATGATTGTGTTTACCTTGTACGTCTTGGCAGCTCGGGCCGATCTAACTACTCTGTTTTGTTCTGGCCATCCCTACTGATCTCACCATTGCTGTTGTCGCGTTCAATCATCTCCATTAACCAGTGTTATTATTAATGATAATTTTCTTAGTTCGATTGTTCATTTATGTGTTAATTATCAATACTAATTCTATTGTGTACATCGCTTCTGATTTGCAATAAATTTTTTCAACGGGGGGACCATTGTTACTACCAACTCTAATTTGCGCAGCGTTGACTATTACGACTACACTATAAACTTTGGTGAAATCCATAGAGGCAAGTCTAGAAGTACGCAGTGGGAAGCGGTGACGTAGGGGCGACGTTCATTCAGTAATAATGACGTACACTACCCCACGCCGAGGTAACCATCTCTAATGTTGTCTATTTTAGTGTTACAACTCCTGGAAGAAATGAGGGCAGACAGAGAGAAGGCGCAGCAACAAGCCGAGGAATACCGGGCTAAGTTAACGCGACTTAAGGCCCATTGCCGAAATTTCGAGAGCACTTGGTTCCCGCCCACAGAGATGAAGAAGCGAATGAAACTCATCACCCAATTACAACTCCAGAGCGCCCAAGATCAAGTTGAGTTGCGGGCCCTCCGCATGAAGGTGAGGGAGTTGGAGGTCAAGATACATCAACAAGACCTTGATCGGGAGGTCATTTCTAAGATCCGACCTATGAGCGAACTGGTTCACCAACGGAAGGAAAGCGTGCCGAAGCCCCCGAAAAAGAAGATCCGGCCGGGTAAAGCGGCTCGGGCAAGAATCCGCCAGGCCAGTCAGGCTCAATTGACCCTCCATCCTATTGGAGTAGAGACTACCCCAATCAAACCGACCAGGACTCTATAAGTTGTTCGATTTGTCCAAATAAAAATTTTACGAGTGTTTCCTTATCTGTACATTTTGATTTTCTCACGCGATTGATTGTTATCACGGGGACGAAGAGAAATCGGACATAGACCTTCTATCGGTAGTCCGTGAACCCCAGTGGGTGCTAGACAATTATAGTATGCTAAGCATGCTCACTTTTTGCTAGTGCCCAAACCCTTGATACAGTACCAACGTTGATCGCTCAACGGGTATCAAGTGGTCAGCTAAAACTTGTATTTTGGGTTACGCTGGAAACAGCACGAGGAGGTAAAGATTTACAGCACCTGTAACCCACCACTAGGAATCACATGACGATCTCCAAAATTTGAACTTCTACATCTCCAGCCAGAAGGAATTGTTGTCAAACGTCTCTAAAATAAAAGTATATGATAAATAAATAAATTACCAAATTCATGAAAGATGGTTGTACCACTTATAACGAGTACAACCAGGGGAGGAGTAAGTGAGCAAGAAGCTGAGCTCGTCACTAATGCCCATCGCCTGATGTACCCGCATTTAGTGGTAATTATTCCAATTTTCTGAAAATATCTAAAAATTTAGTATATAAAATTTTAAATTACCAACTAGTGGTAAACAAATTATAAAAATTAAAAATAGCAATTTAAAACAAGAATGACCTTTAGTAAATTATCGGACAGGGTATAGAACTTCTCGCGTAAATACTTAATGTTGACAAAATTTTCTTTAGTTTATTAATTAAAAGGGTACGCTAATAAATTTAAATCGAAAATTTTAAGTTATAATTAATTGCATTAATTNCATCATCGCTAATAACAACATATTCTAAATTTTCTAATAAATAAAATAAAATAAAATAAAATAAATTTACGTGATTTGGCGACATTATTTTCAATATTATCTATTATTTTACATGGTCCATTATTGTCATCATTTTCAATGATTTCGCAATCACCTAAATTCAATTTTTAAATTTATAAAATAAATAAAATAAATTTACTCGTATCATCATCACTAATAATAATACTTTCCTGATTATAAATGTTTTCTGTAACTTGAAACCATAAATTCTCTAAAATAATAAATAATAATAATAATAATAATAATAAATAATTTACCATTTTCACCATTCAACATGGCATTCAAAATATTGTTTAATTCTGCGTCCATTTTAAAATTTTTTAGATTAATTGTAATGATTTGGAGAAAGTATAATGTTTATAAGGAAACATTATACTTTCAGGTCTCAGCCAATCACAGTCGAGCTGGACACATCAACTTCTTTCATTATACACACCAAAAGGTGAGTAAAAATTTGCATGCATGCACAAGTCATTATGTTTCTTTATGTGACATGCACTGATCATGCACTGTCTTTGTTATTAATCATTCTTTATGCACTGATCACGCATTAAACACATAATGTCTTTGTAGCATTCATGGTTGCTAACTGCAATCATGAATGTAATTAAATAATAATAATAATAATAATAATAATAATAATAATAATAATAATAATAATAATAATAATAATAATAATAATAATGTCATTGTGAACAGTACCCTTGTGACTTGTTGAATGTTAGCAGTGCCCTTGTGACCATTACCCGTAGGGGGACAAAATATTTTGTCGGATAAACTCGGACTATATATAATAATAATTATTATTATATTGATTAAAACTTTGAAAATAACAACTTCCGCGCGGGCGGTAATATCTTTACCGATAATAATGATAATAATAATATTTATATATCAGAAGATAGATTTTGCACTGGGCTTTAAAATAAGTGTTTGATTAATAAATTCGGATGATGGGAACATTAACTTGTTGCATGACCAAAACCATGGGCCCGCAAGACCAAATAATAATATTTTGATGACTCGTCGGATGAGTCATTGCCTTTGTTCTATAAAAATGATGACTCGTCGGATGAGTCACTGTCTTTGTTCTATAAAACTGGTGAGTCATCGGATGAGTCATTGTCTTTGTTCTAAAAAATTCCCAGGCGGGGGGGGGGTGGTCTTGCGGTGCCCTAGTTACGTCAGTTATGAAAGACATGCCCCAGGTACCCAACACTAGTATCATGAGCCGGCGGGCCTCAACATAATTTTTTTTGAAAATACTCGAGAAATAGGAAAAAACATTATGAACATAAAAATGTATCACAAAATTATTTAAATAAAGGCAAACAAAGCGTCAAATATATCATTTTTATTTCTGGCAACTTAGCTGGCAACGTTTAGCCACCACAAGAGCATCAATATTAGGAACAATCTTTTGAGATGTTGCCAGTCTTAGCGTTGCTTGTAAATGTTCGTCACTGAACTTTGGTCTTGTTGAGGATTTGTGGAATTTCATCAATTAAAAAAATTGTTCACAAAGTTAAGTGCTTCCAAACACTGCAATAATCTTTACTGGCTGAGAATGCAACCTTGGAAATCTTTCTTGTTGGAGATATGAATAAAACTCAAGAATTTCAACATCAGAGTACTTTTGTTTTAAAATAGAATCACACTGAAGCTCCACTAATTCCATCTGAATTTCCTCTGCCACGGATTCAACATCAACAGCAAATGGTGTTGAAAAAAGTTCAAGAATTTCAAATATTTAAATCATGTCTCAAACTGTTGAAGGAGTTCGTTAAGAATACCTGAATAGACTTCCAAGTAATTGGGTTCAGTCTTTTTCAGTGACTTGAGTGTTTGAAAATGAATGTAGTTACCATTGAAAATTTGTTTGTTCCAGAAGTTCAGCTTGATTTTGAATGATTTGATGTGATCATACATTTGAGTTATGATCAAATCTTTTCCTTGCAGTTTTGTATTCAGATCATTCAAGTGATCTGTAATATCAGTTAGAAAATCAGGATTGCTGATGAAATTTGAGTCTGGGAGTTCTGGTACTTCTTTGTTTTTTATTTTCATGAATAAGTCGATCTCATCCAAAATATCAAATAATCTTCTTAAAACTTTTACACGACTGAGCGACCTTACCTCAGTGTGATATAAAAGTTCATGTTGGCTTTCATTGGTAAGAAGGAAAGAAGGAAATTGTCGGTGGTTTAGACCTCTTGATCTAATAAAAAAAACTTTTTACCACATTTTCCATTATTTCTTTCATTTTAATGTTTTTTTACACATAGCTTCTTGATGCAAAATGCAATGAATGCTGGTAAAGTTGTTGCCTTGAGGACTAAGGATTTGATGTTTGTTTTTAAATAGACCAACAACTCCGAATTTTTCTGAAAGCATTGATGGAGCATCATCTGTTGCAAGAATAAACTTATTTTGAGCAAGGTAGCTCAGCTTTAGTAATACACTCTTGAAGCTTTGGAAAAATATCTTTTCCTGTGGTTGTGCCCTTCAATTCCTCAGTAATCATTAAATGTTTGTCAACATATCTAATGAAGACTGCACATTCGGCTGTGTCAGTTGTGTCTGTATTTTCATCAATAGCAATGGAATATGCTTCAAAAGTTTTAGCGATATTGACAAGTTGTTTTTTGTGTCATTTGCTAAATGAGAAATTCGAGCTATATTAGCAGATAGACTTATTCCATCAAACACTTTCTTCTTTTCAGGGAACATTATTTCGCAGCCTTGTACCATGCATTCTTTGACAAAAAGTCTTTCTGTAAAAGGTTTGAATGCTTTTACTATCATTTTACAGATAACATAGTGTTGGGCTGAAAGCTAAGGTTTACTTTTAAAACTTTGTTTTTTCCCCGTAATAAATAGAGATAAGAGAAAAACGTAAAAAGTATAGTGAAAATAGAAAAATATGACAATAATAGCAAAACAAACTATGAAATAATAAGAAAAATTATAGAAAGTAACAATTGAAATAAAATTCGGAAGTCGCAAAGTAAATATAGGAAAAATCGGATAAGCAAATAAGTAATCACAGGTGAATAAAACAACAACAGAAAAATTAATTAAAAATGAATAAATTAAAAATTGTAATGAAAAACCGTAAAATGACGAAAATACAAATATAAATTCAAGAACTAACCAATTAATCAATTAAAATAACAAATCTGAAAAAAACGATCAATGAACTAATAAGAATAAATAAAAATCACCAATAAAATAACACAAACGTTAGATTACGAATTAATTTAAATAAATTTAATTTAAACGATTTTGATTGGTTGCAGAAATTCCACCAACACCTATATAAGCAATCATCGCAAACGACCATTTCACTGTTTATTTTCCAACGTGACTTAAATTCAGACTTAAATTAATTCAATTATTCGATAGCCAGCTATCCGATTTATTGTAAACTCATTCAAGGAATTCTCAACAATTTAATCAAGTTGTTGGGTTGTTTACGAGAGTATATGCGTACTACTAATAACTAAAGTATAATTTGTAATTGAATGCTTCTATATAATTATATATATAGTTGTATATGTATATTGTATATATTATATTTATATTTGTGGATGCGTGTATATTAAGGAGATTTGAAGAGCCAGCCGAGTCACCAGTAAATAAACTGTCTCTGGACAGCTTGGTGAATGTGTGTAATGTGAAATACAGACGAATTAAAAATAATGATAAGAAAATATAACAAACAAATAACTTAATTTACAACTTTTATTTAACCAAAAAAGAATCGTACTTCACGAAATCGGGACCGGATTGTATAAGATTTTCGGTTTTCAAATTTTCTTTTCCTCGGCTCGAATATATACGAATCGGATATATATTTGAATTTAGTATCTTTTTGATATAGATTCGATTAGAATAGTATTTGTCGAATGGATCAGGAATTTATTCACGAAATCGGGACCGGATTTTATAAGATTTTCGGCTTTCGAATTTTATTTTCCTCGGCACGATTATATACGAATAGAATATATATTTGATTTTAATATCTTTTTGATATAGATTCGATTTGAATAGTATTTACCGAATGGATCAGGAATTTACTCGAAGAGGGAAATTTTTTCTTTTAGCTTTTGACTTTTATCTTCCCAGTAGTTTGATTTTCTATTGTTTTGAAGTTCAGGAGAATGGAAAATTTCGGTAATTTAGTTTCTAATAAATTTGGTTTTGATTAGCTTTTGCTTCTTTGACCAATTTTACTTTTTTATCCTTACCTTAATTTTTCCTTCGATTTTTGTTTCGATTTTATTTTTTCTTTCAATTTGCTATAGTAAATTATCGCTATATAGTTTTTTTGAAATTTCCTTTCCCCGACGCTACAGGGACGATAATAAATAAAAAACGCTAAATCTAATTAGAATATTGTTTATAATTATTTTTTACAATTAATTACAGCAATCTACTACATAGCTCATAGTCCATTTATTCGCAAATTATTTCTGAGGAAGCAATTGCAACTATATCTTTGATAGTTAACTACTTAGACATCGGTAAATTTTTATGTTTTGATTCCACGTTTACTTATATCATTCATTTATAACAGTAGAATTTTTTAAACTTGTAATACTAAATTAAACATATTCATTTTTCTCTCCTCGATCGATACAATTTAATGTAGTGAATTTATTTTAATAAATTTTTTGTAATAACTTTTCGTAATGAATCTTAAGTAACAATATTAGTTGATGAAATATAATAATAATAATAGCAAGTAGACATTTAGTACAATATTTTGGTTAGAAATGCTTAGAAATGTATAGAACTGTGGAGTTGTTACCCAGTACACTTTGGTTCAAGGTACCTTCGGGAAGCTTAAACTGGCGGGTGTCCTGGTGTTTCAATTACTGCGGTTGATGTTAGACTGAAATGTGGCGGTTTCTCCGCGGGCCCGTCAGACATATACGAGATTGTTAGATGTCAAGAGAAAATCATACACTTCTTTAATCACATATGGTGCTAGCGAAAATTTCAAAGTAAGACAATATTCCGTTGAGCAGAGTATGAGTATGCTGAAAATATGAGTAGGCATAAAGATCTCCGTCAGTAGCAAACGAAACGAAAAACTTGATTTTTAACTGCGGTATGCAGTTCTTGTTATTTAATTAATTTAAATTTCAAATTATAAACTTTTGATAATTTATTAAAATGTCTTCGCTTGCCGCATGTTTGAGGCGCCTGATCTAAACATATAGAATCTTTTTCTAAATGAGTGGCAATCAGATTACCATCAATATATAGGCCTACATATAAAACCATTAAAAGCGCCTTTGAAAACCAGACAAAGATACGAAAACACGTTTATTAATTAATAACTAAACGTATGACAAATGAACAATAGCACGTAAATAGCCTTAAATTTCGCTCAACGAGTATTGATTGACCGCATTTTGCACGCGTTGTTTCCGTTCGTTGTATTTTGAATGTCTTTTGTGATCCCATCCATGAAAGTCCGTAATGTTGGATGGTGACATTGAAAAACTACCTGAAGTCCATAATGTCAGCCTTCAACAGTGTTCATTGTTCTTGCAATTCATGCTATTGACGTTTCAAAATTGTTCCATAATTCAATTGGAAAAATTACTGGACAGTAATGTTCACCGTGTCCTTATCCCCGCCTACCTCGAATATATACATGTTCAAATTATGATAGTAGTTCTGGCATGTTATCTGCTAATAACAGGAAAGCTTCTAGAACATCTGAAGAAGGAACCATGGCTAACGCCGGTAAACAGCGAATGGCCGTTCGTAATCTGCCATCACTTTCATAGTCAACTTTCATGCCAACTTCATTAACTTTCCGTATTATGCTTTGTGTTAGGTGAAAATAACTGCACATAACTTTAGCATTCAGAAACGCTGTTTAAAAAGCACCATTTGCTGCACTCTCAAAATCAAGTAGTATTCGTTCAGGTACAGCAAGGGGAATAATTTCCTTAACAGCATCCCGAAACATAAATAACTTGTGTCTAATTTTGAACAAGACTGTAAACACCAACAGGATTAATTCCAGGTACACGTTCAAAATGTATTGTGTATAACTGAAAAAAATATTGAAGACACTACCTTGAAAGTTCCATCTGCTAACCATAACTTTGCTCTGGCCAATCCATACAGCAAATCTCTACTATCAATTATAATTAGCCGATTGTTGCCAGATCCTGAATCACTTAAAATTATATGTTGAATTTCTGTTGGAATGGTGAATGTCATATCAATCAGAGGTGGTGGTAAGAATCGTAAATTCGAATGTAATCTGACGCTTTCGCTGCAAAGTTCTCTTTGAGGAAGTTTTCTTTGGTAAAGCCATCAATAAACCTGACTCAAACTGTGTACTTACAGACCATATGATTGTAATTTTTGTTGTAGTTGTTACTTCTCCCATCTTGTCTTTCATAGCAGCAACAGTCTGCCGTGCTGAAGCAGACTCTCGTTTGCCAACATGGTCGTTAATCGAGCCAGGCATTTGCATGTTTGATATAGCTTGCAACGCCATTGAATATTTCCATTACCGGGTTTTATATGCTTTACAAATTCATATTGTTTGTGTAGCACACATTGTATTCACTTCGATGTTGTGCCAAACTTAATTTTGTTTTCTCTCAATTCTCTCAATTTAAATAAAGCAACTTTTAATTTTACTATTTTTATATGTGAAATTGATTATATGTCTGGTGATTAAATGTCGCGTGATTAAGTGTCTGGTGATTAAATGTCGTGTGATTAAATGTCGCTATAATTAAATGTCGGTGATTAACTGTCACGTGATTAAGTTTTCGTATATCAAATAAATTACAATGAAATAGTGTAGTTGCATGTTGACTGCAAACTACAAGAAAATATCATATAAAATTATATATAAAAATTAACTTATAAAATTATTATTGTGATAGAAATTGTGATAGAAAATTTCCATGATTTTATTATATAAAATTTAATACAATTTTTTAAACAATTTTTAAACAAACATTTTAAAAAATAGTACAAATATCATAAACTTAATTTTCAAAAAATCATCATAATTAAAACAACCAATAAAAAAGGTTTTTTTACACAATTTAAAGTTTTTCTTCTTTTTTTATGATATTTGATTAACTCACTACAATTGCGATAGAATTTATTAAAATAAATAATGATGATATAGCAAATTTTTTTCTATTTTGCTTATAAAATTTAAATAATAAAAAAAATAATTCAAAATCAATAATTTCTTATATTTATAGCCATCTTCTGAAGAGAATTCATCTCTATTAACGGAACCATCCCCAATATCAGTGGGGGCATTATCCAAGTCGACATTGGCATTGACATTTTGAGTAAAATTTTCTAAATTGATTTTTTTTCAGAATAAAATAATACAAATTTACTTGATGATATAATGTTATCCAATTCATCCGCATGTTTTTACAATAACCATGCAAGGACAAATGTTGACTACAGTTAGTCAACTGATTTTGATACCGTTTATTATACACACATAGTTTTTCTTTGTCTGTAGTTTTGAAACCATAAAGCTGGATAATAGAAACCCTTCGGATCCCCCGAACACTAATATTACTCTGTTTCATATATATTGCAATCCAATGTTATCCACCAAGATGAGGAAGATTGAGCAGACGATTATGGCCTGATTATTACGTAAAGATGGAATTTATTCAAGAGGAAAAATCCTAAAAATTATATTCCAATTTTGTTTTCCTATTCGATTAGCCTGAACAGATCTTACATTAATAAATTAATACATTTATACCAGCCACGGTTCTATTGAAGTAATTTGAACTTCACTTGCGAATATCCATTTTATTATAACATTCGCAAAATCGTAATAGCTCTTGCAAACTTTTATCCAGTCCGTAAATTCAGTTTTGTGTGATTGTTCTGATTTAAATCAAAATCCCGGGGCCTAAAACAAATCTGAAAATGGTATTGGTTTTAAATTCTCAATCGTTATGCCTACAATTCAGTTTTTATCTAAAAAACTCCAAAATGAAACTATACTTAAATAAATGGAATATCGACATACTCTGACATACGCAATCAATAATACGGCAATGAATAATAACCACAGAGAGAAAATATTAAGTGCAGCGGTTGTTTAAAAATATTATACCTATCTGAAATTGCCGCAGCCCATTTTCACAAAGCCCCTCAATAAATATTTAATTAAGAATTTATATTTACTTGTGTGATAGTATCATATTCCAAAATGGCATTAGCGAAAGAAACTTAACATCATCCGGGAACTTTCACGGCGGATAGACCACCTTTGTAAAAAGCAAAACAAAATCATAACTTAACCCAGTAAAAACTCATGACTTCAATAAAAAATTGTCGTCTGGAGTAGGCCCGTGAAAAATTAGTAACGGAGTTATATTTAAAATCTTAAAAGCCTTTCCCTCTGGATGTTCGTTGTTTTCTTTTAGTACTCCATTTGATCGATCATCACTGAGCCGCAAATAACATTAAATCATTAATTTTCTCATCAATTTTTTGAAACATCTAAATTTTTAAATAAATAATAAAAAAACATGTCTAGGCTTTAAAATTCCTAGTTAAAAAAAGTCTAATATAAGTTATTTAATACGTATTTAAATACTCAAATTAATTTTCCTATAGATTTTGAAAGTTCATTAGTAACATCGTTTACATCTATAATTTCATCACGAAATACTAATAAAGCAAGTCCATTTAGACGCGTTTCACCCATGTTGAACGGTTCGACACTTTTTATTATTTCCAGCTTGCTAAAGCTGCGTTCCAATGTGCAATTTGTAACTGCAAAACAAGTGAAATTGTAAGAAGCTTGAAAACATTTGTGAAAGAGAACGTATGGCATATTTCAAGTGTTCAATGATATTCGCTTGTTTAACATAGATTCTTGAAACTCAACTGTCACTATAACAAACTCCGACTTCAATTGGTTATCAGAAACTTGAATAAACTTCCATAAAAACTCAAGATTTTACCAATTCCTTCAGAAATTTGTATGTCATCAAAACCAATGGAAGAATATAAAAACAAATTAAATGATTTTAAAATACCATGATACTTTTGAAATTTTTCAGTCCGTTCACTTATGAATATTCCTACTAATGGTTCAAATAGTAACTGAAGATAATAATCAAATGGTGTTGAAGTAGACCCATCGGCTTTTTATATCCCGCAATGTTTCGGTTTTGCAATCTGAATATAATGAACTTCTGTATAATTGATAACTTTTTTAAACTCAATTGATGAGTTATTCTTGATTGATGCAAAAGATTCAATGACTGAATTCGCTGTATCAAAAGCCACTGATAAATCGATTGATTCTGTTTGTAATATTTACTTAGACTAATGTGAAGCTCAACATGAAATCTTGTGTTGTCAACGAAATTATGAAGTGAAAGATAAAATATTATTCAGATTGCCAATAGATTCAATTGAAGTTAAATCATTCCATTCTGAAATTCCTTTAAAGCTTCAACTGTCCAACTGTCTTTCAATGAAGCTGGTAGGACAAACATTCTTTAATTTCTTTGTTGTACTTTCTGCACATTTTTTTTGGATATTGTTGGAAAGTATATGTTCTTTTAGGCGAGTTAAAAAAATTGAAAATCGTTTTATAAGATCATTGCAATTCTTGAGAAGTGGAATCTTGCAAGATTCTGTGAGAGCCAAGTTCAAAGAATGCGATAAACAATGCACCCTATACACTGGAGTACAAGTCGGAAAATTTCAACCTTTTCAGGAAGAGATAATCTTAATCCGACTTATACAAATCCAAAAGTAAAAAAACCTCAAAAAGTTGGATTTTAAGAACTTTCTGGGAATTTCCCTTTTTAAATACAACTTGACGTATTAATAATAATAATATTATATTTTTAAATTTTGAAGTCTACCGCTGCAAAATTTCAACAAAAGATGTCAATAATCAATAAATAATTAAATAACTAATAATATATAAAAAATGCTGTTTGGTTGTCTTTTAATCTCGATTTATACTCAAGCCGAAAATTTGGAATGCTAAAAATAAATAAATCGACTTCCGATTATATTTAAACGACCTTATAGTCAATTATATACGGTAAATATAAGAAATTCCCTTTTGCCACTCCTGATTGAGCACATGACATTACAGCTGCGCCATCGTATCTCTATCCAACGTAGAATGATAGTCTATTCCCAATTCACGAAATGTATTCAGGATTTAAACATCATTGATTTGAGTAAATCTTAAAAAATCTTCCTAATCTTCGAGTTCTTAAAATTAAAGTAACGAACACTGAGGGATAATTTCTCAAATTTGCTTTATGAGATGTTTCATTTGAAAATATTGTTAAAAATGACGATTTTTTTCTACTTCTCAACTCGGCGATTGATGATAATTTTCTCAAACATTGAAATGAGTTCATTCTGAATAATAGGACTTAAATATGTTGCATTTGGTGAATTTGGCAGCAGTGTTTTCAAATTGAATCAGTGTGTGATCTCCATCGAATCACTGAACGTAAATTACCATCATTACCATCAACAATTCCGCTTTGAAAATTTCTCTGAATCATGCTTTCTTCGCAATCCAATATTTTGACTACCACAGAGAATAATTGTTTTATGGGGGTGTCATTATAGTACGATTAGTTTGTACTTACTATTAATTTGTTTATCAATTTGCTCATTTATTGGTTGAACTTTCATCAAAAAATGTTGCTTCGAGTCTGATGAAATTTTCTGCTTATGATATATTGTCATTTAATGACGTTAAAATACTCCAAACTTTTACGCCAGTTTTTATATCCTTCAGGTATAAGCTTCCCCTTTTTACATTTTCGAAGAAGTAACAAAACATACAGTATGCAGCATCAGCATATATTGAATAAAAAAGCCATGGATATGAGCTCAACCAGCGCCACTGGAACTTTATTTCACGTTCATCTATTGTTGAGGAAAGAAATTGGAAAATAGCTTCGGAATTTCTTATTTCCGTGTAACTTGATTTAGCTTTCGATAATCTACGCAAAATCGTAAATCTCCATCTTTTTTCTTGACTATCACTATAGATGAGGAGAATGGTGATGCACTATCTCGGGTTATTCCAAATTCCTTCATTGCTGTAATCTGTCAATCACTTTCCTCTTGATGAATGTATGGAATTCTGAATGGCTTTATTTTAATTGGAGTTTCGTCTAATAGCGTATTTCATGCTCAGTTACATTGGTTAAACACAAATCATATTCGTGTTTGGCGAATATGTCTCGATATTTTCTCAACAGTTTTGTAAATTCCTTTTTCTGTATTTCATTCAAATCATTCTTAATACTTCAGGCTCTTATATACCTTGACGTTTCTTGGGAATTTTGGGATTAGTTTCAACATACATTTTTGATAACTTACCCAATTTTGTTTTTAAGTATAGCTGAACCGGTTTATTACTACTATTCGTTAAATGGACTGGTACTATCTGATTTTCCACTTTGACTATTTCGTTATATATTGGTAGATCATATTTTTTAACTTGCGTTTGGTTTAGTTCAAATATGAAATCGCCATTATCCACACTTATGGTATTTGCACAGTAGACTATCTCCGATTGTGGTGGTATTGTCAGTGTCTGATTTAGAAACACTTCACCTACTCTGTGAATTATTTCTCCTGTTTCTCCTGCTGTCAAACTACCTGTCTTTAAATCAAGTGAGACTCTGTTCAGCTGCTCTAATATATCTGTTGAGGATACCTAAATGACAAATTATAAACAAATAAATAAAATTACTTGGGGGAAGATCGTCTTGACAAACGGGACGATCTATGGGATCTCAGAAAAGAAAATGGAAGCAAAAAGAAATGAGAAATGAGGAAGAGGAAGGAAACAAAAGAAATTAATCAAGAAAATAAAAATGTTCCTGAAAATAATCACGAAAATGTTGAAAATTATGAAATTGATGTAGAAATTAAGTACTATGAATATTTAAGTAAATAATAAAACTTCGAAAATAAAATAATAATGAGAACTTTGAAAATAATATTTTGAAAATAACTTTAATATATTAATAATAATAATAATAATAATAATAATAATAATAATAATAATAATAATAATAATAATAATAATAATAATAATAATAATAATATTATTAATAATAATAATAATAATAATAATAATAATAATAATAATAATTGAAAAATAACTTTGAAAATAATACTTCTAGAGACCGTTGATAATAGTGGTTTATCTAATTCGGCGAAACCCATGAGTGATACTTTTTAGATGACTCGTTTGAATGAAAAAATAACTCAAGTCTGAAATGGTAGCAATCGGTCAATTAATAAAATTAAGGAAATTAGTTTTAAATTGACAAAAATATTCACAAATAAGTATGTTGAATGGTCACGCAGGTATTAATACTCCTCCAAAATTATCCTTAAAATATTGTATGATTAATGTGAAAGACACTGACGATATGTGTTTCATCTATACTATTTTGTCTATTATAAAAAATGATGAGGTTACTAGATATGCCTAAAATAGAACATCTAGTTATAATCCATCAGATCTTTTTTTTGACTCTTCAGATTTGCCAATGTAATTGTGCAATATCCCGAAATTTGAGGCTAAAAATCCTGGATTTGCTATTAATGTTCTTTCGTGTGATGAATTTGACTTAATAAATGTTAATGATAAGGAAGTATTGAAACATCCTTTTGTAGATGTCATACATAGGTCTAAAGTTGTAGGTGGAATTCCCATTAATTTAATGGAACAAAGAAAATGATAGAACTCACTAAAGAATTCACTGGAAGAATTCACGACTCAAACTCATTGCTACCTTTGCAAAAAGATTATCAATATACCTGTTCGAGATCATGATCATTTTACAGGTCAATATCTCGGAGCAGCATTTCAAGATTGCAATTTGGGTAGAAGAATCAATCCGTCTTTACCTGTTGTATTTCACAACCTCTGTGGATATGACATTCATCACATATTAAAATATGCAATTGGAAAATTTCCAGATTGGAATTTAAATGTTATTCCTCAATCAACAGAAAAGTTTCTTATGCTTACAGCAACATCAAAAGGTAGAAGAATTAGATTCATTGATTCATTGCAATTTTTAAATAGCAGTTGGCAAATTTAGCAAAAAACTTGCCAAGCCTTCCACTTACTTCAAAGTTTTTCAATAATAGGATTACCACCGATTTGGGATAGAGTTAGTCAAGAAGATTACATATATGCAAATCTAGCGACAATACAACTGTGAGACGTTGCTAGATTACATGCTAGTATATCTCAAGTTGAATGTTTTGCTATTAGCAGATATTTTTTAGGCTTTCAGAGAAAAAACATTTGACGAAGATGGACTTGAGGCTCTGTCGTTTGTTTCCATACCAGGATTAAGTTTGGCATCAGCTATTAAGCAGTTACCTGAACCGATAGAACTTATTCAAGATCATTTCATTTGAAGCTGGTATTCGTAGAGGAATGACATTTATCAGCAAACGTCATGTTCCTGATGAAGCAACAATAGATAGAGAATAAATTATTCACTTATATAAGTTAAATTAAAAGTTTAAATGACAAACAATTTAAAAGTTACTGTTTATATATTACACATTACTAATTTCTGACCAATTTAAATCAATGAAGGGGTACGACAAAGAATAAATACATTACGTTGCGGTATTTTAAAACTTAAATATATTTTAAAATCACATTTTTCATCATTTTCAATATTTTCAAAGTATTATTATTATTATTATTATTATTAGGGTTGAGTATGTATGAAAAATTAAATATTTTAGGTTTTTTCACTAATATTTGCAATAACATGTTGAATGTGAGCAGTACCCTTGTGACCATTATCGGTAAGGGGACAAAATATCTTGTCGGATAAACTCAGAGTATATATTCATTGCGCGCGTTAATAACTTTAAATCTAGTAATGTTATCTCATTAAAAGGGTCTTGCACTGTGTTTTAAAATAAGACATCGATCAATAAAATCAGTTGATAGGAACAATAACTTTTGGTTTGCAAAAAGTGGGTCACCGCTGAAACAAAGACATAATTTTTAAAAATATTTTTACGATGAGTCATTTTCAATTTTCTAGTAGGGACTTGTTTTTATGAGTCATCCGATGAGTCATTGTCTTTGTTGTAAAAATTTATGCTTTTGTTCCATAAAATGATGAGTCATTTGTCTTTGTTCAAAAAGTCATCAGTTATTATTCTGTAGCGATATGTTGAGTGTGACCAGTGCACGTAATATATAAAATAAAGTTTTAAAAGTTTGAACCCCTTGACGGTTTTTATAGGTTCATGACCCTTCATAAACCTTTGAAAGTATGACCATGATACTTACATCACAAACACCTTTTTTATATTTATGTTGGGTTTTATGATATCAAAATCAACCGTTGGTTACTCTGACTCCACGTGTTTTAAAATCAATAAACACAAACTCCCAACGTATATTTGTTCTATAACAATTCACAACTCTCAACAATTAATCACACTGTTGGTTAATCACAATTATTACACAATTTCAGATCGAACTCCGCTCTGGAAAGTCTCGGCCTTGTACGATTAAAAAAAGTAGGTTTCACCTTTTGTTTGATTCCGCTCTCTGATCCGAACTCTTTTAATATTCCTTTCTGACTCCTAAATTCCTCTTATAATTCCTTTTTCCTTTTATTTTATTCCTCGAACTCTTATCGTCTGTTTCTTCGTCTCCCTACCTAAGGCTATCGCCAATGATGTGAATTTTGAGTTTCCTTATATACTCCCATAATCGTTGTAATTGCCCCATTTTTGACCTAATTGGTTTTGACTTCTTCAGCTATCATTCCCTAATTGACTATTTTTGTTGACCCTCTTCATAATTCCCCGTCTTTTGTTTACCCTCGTTTATCCTGTTGTTTGGATAATTGCCCTCCAAATTCCTCGTTTGTTTACCCTTCCAAATTGCGGTGCTCGGGTTTTCTTCATCGCTCGGGTTCTCCATTGGCTCGGGCTTCCCATTAGCTCGGGTTTCCCATTAGCCAATTAATTAATTAATATTTTACGTTTTTCCACATTTGTCTGTTTTACGACCCTTTCTACACATTTTCTAACAATTTCTTGCTCACTGTCTTCTTCACCATCCCTTAATTTACCCCTCTCCCGTTTTCCAGCTTCAATTTCGATAACTTTTCACTTTATTCCACTTCCTCCGGTTTGCGCATTTTCCCATTTCATGTCTGATTGTACCCTTTTATAGTTCTGTTTTTATCATATCTTTCTTTGCCATTGCTTCTCTGCTTGACCGCCATTCAATTTCGGCTTTCCTTTTAATCTGAACTATATAATTTAATAATTTATTTTCAAACCTCGACATATCTCCCCCCTTAAAAAAAAAATTCGTCCTCGAAATATGTGATGCTTATTTAATTTAAAATTCAAATATATTATTTCAATTATTATTCTTGTAATTTTTTTTTTGTCACTTAGAGGCTCACCTATATATCGTAATTAAAATGCAATACTTTTTACCTCAATACATACTACTATCAAATATTCGTATTTAGTTTAACTAAGGTTGTTCTAGCGGTAAGTATATATATATTCATATTTTATATTTTTTTTATACAATTTATATACTACACCAAAGATCAATTTATAAACGTATTTAGGACACAAATTAAGGGAAAGTCAAACAACGCTAATGCAGAGTTTATTTTATTCTATGAAATCATTTTAATTGTAATTTCATTTTCGTAAAATTTATTTCACGATGTAATTTCATGATTATATTAATGATTTCAACTCAACAAGAATTTTTAAAAATATTTTTAGAATATTTGAGAGGAATAATCAAAAGAAAGATAAAACATTTGTTTAAACAAACTCTTGCTGGCAACAGAACATTTGGATTGTTTCTAAATATAGTTAAATGAGTTATTATCTTGTCTAATTATTCTTTTATACTTTTTTCACGTCTTGGTAATAATTTTATCAAAAGTTATAAATTAACACAAACATTTCAATAACCATGTTATTGTGAAAAATTGTAAAATAAAAATATTTTTCAAAATTATAATAATTTTAATTGAAAATTTGGATTTAGTTAAATTTCATCTTACACGTATGACTATTAAATTCATCAGAAATTATAAAAAACATTTTTAAAATTCTTATTAAATAAAAGGGTTGAAAACTTAATACGAAATAGCTTACAAATTACCATTAAAATTTATTATTATTACATGAAAACTTAATTTAAAATATATAAAATAAGAATAATAAGTCCATTAAAACTATCTAATGTCTACTTTGTACTTCCTAATTGCGCTTTGGCATACAATTTATATACCAAATAAATGTTTCCTTGATATCTCAAGCAATCAGATGTTTCCTTGATAGCAATGTCGATTCCGGGAATAATAATGTTCTGCCTCCCATGTTGGCAATTATAATCAATTGCCTCTTGAAATGGTAATTATTTGTTTGTTAATTTGTTAATCTTAATTTAGGTATAAATATGCCTTGTATATAATTTCCATAATTTAGATTTCCATACTATCGGGAAAGTAACAAGGCTGGCAAAATTCAATTCGACACAATTTATCGTTGAATGAATGTTTTATAAAAATACCAAGAGACGACAAGAAACCCGGAAAAGTATCATATTGGTACTACATCCTCAAGCGTATAATATGTTTGAAAACGGTACATTTTTAAGAAGGCGACGCCGATTTAAAGCAAAAAATGTTCTTCAGGATCGTGAGGATAGGAAAAGAAAACAACAGGAGGACGAATGTAACATTTTTACATCTACAAATAAAGATGAAGATGAAAGAAATTGAAAAGCTTTCAGTTACATCCAAAAATGGAGATTTAAACAAAAGTTATTCAGAAAGTGTAGAACATTCAGATCAGAGTCAAAGTATATTAGAGGTTAATTTTATATTTTTAATATATTGTTGATTATTTTTAATCTAGTAAATTGAACTAATAATAATCAAATCGTCAGTCGCTTGCCCTCCACGTTGCTGTGAACCCAATATCGTTTGGAGGTGAGATGTAATAAAATATAATAAAATAATATTTATAACTTTTTATGACAAGACGGGGGGGTAGAAAATTGGCTAAAATTGCGAGACCTCGTTGACGGACAGTCCCCAATCTATAAAGTGGGAATAGACAGCCTGGTGTCTATTTCAAAAATTGTATTTATGGCTTTTCGATTTTTCTAGATAAATTTTAATATTAATTTTAGCGTTCATATTCTTAGTTTTTAATTTGAGCTAAAATTCAGGATTTCGTTCCGATAATATTTGTATTTTTCGATTTATTTACTATTATTTTACTTGTCTGAACGATTCAATTTATCTCGGTATGGATTTATAGATTTATTTCTAATTCTAGTTCAATGAAATATTTTAATATTTTTTTTTTTTGGATTTATAGATTTATTTCTAATTCTAGTTCTATGAAATATTTTAATTTTATTTTAAAAATTCATTCATCTCGTTTTTTTTTTTTTACTACACCAACCGGTAATTGATTATCATCGAATGGACATTGATTAGGCTTTTTTATAATATAAATATTGACTGCAACATTTTTTTTCAAATGGCAATAGCGGTTTTGGCATTTGTGAGACTACTTGCACATGTGAGGTCTTTGTATGATATTTTTGTATATATTTTTTTTTATACAATATTTTTAAAAGAAAATTTTTACAAATATAAAAATCTTAGTTGAAATACAAAGTTTGGAAGTTTTGTAAAAAAATTGTGCTTGAAGTATTAATTTATTAGATTTTTAAAGATTATAGGAAATGTAAAATTTTGAAACAGGTATTATGACAGAAATCCCCGCCCATATCCAATCTCAGCTTTTATGATTGTATGTCCGGATATCGACGGTCGATGATGAGTACAGCGACAGATTTTATGTTGGTTTCTATTTGCCAGTTATTTATAAATATAAATTTTCCTCACAGCTTTAACCTTTTCACTTATGCTATTTTTCACTTTACTTTTGTTTTATGTCGGAATTAATTAATTAATTTTGTTTTTTTTGCTTAATTTGATTTTATTCTTTAATTTAGGACTCATTAGTAAAATTTGATCCCCTCATGTGGTTAGTTTCGTTTCTATATAATTAAAATTACTGTAGGATTTACTTAGGTTTCCTGTACCCGCGCCACATCGCTCGGGTCTAAAACGTACTTTTGCCTGTGTGGACTTGTCCCACAGGTTCAAAAGGTTCGAAAAAAGACCTCCTCGGGGTGTAGTGGACGACTCCCACATCGAGAGTTTTGTCCTGCTAGAGGACTAACTTATCAATAAATTTTGTTTATTGACTATTTTGTTCTATTCATTTATTCTCTTTTAAAATTTAGTTTTATTAATGTAAATGTTATTATCGTTTAGCCTTTCTCTTTTACTACTTCGGGGACGAAAAGTGAGGTTTAAATTGTAAATTTTATTAATCATTAAATTATTCTAACTCATTCATCTCTCCTTCCTCATCGGTCGGGCATTCATTTCCCTGTATCTGCATTCTTAGCAACACGACTTCCGCTTCGTATTGGAACAGGAGAATTTCCATCCTTTCCAGCTTTCTTTTACAAATCATATCCTCTAGTTCCAAGTCGTCAATTTTCCTCTCCATTGCTTTCATTTTTCTTCTCATTTCTTTCATTGAGTTTCGACACTCTTTGATTGACTCTTCCTCTTGGGCTTCCTGAAGTTAAATATAATTAAAGTTTTCTTAAACACTCTTTATCGTGCAAGGCCAAGCACACCATAGCGAAGTCCGACCAACCAAAATAACTAATTTATGTTAATATTAATCTATAATCATACTAGTTTTATAAGATTTATTTACACGCATGCAATTTTTATAATGTAGTTTTATACAGTGGTTTCGATCACATTGAAAGGCTCGAGTCGTAAATCAGTTATAGTATGCTGTCTATTTTTGCACAAAATGGTTGTTATTATTATAAACACCAGAGATAATATGAGAAATGCTGTCAGGATGAGGTATATCAAATATTCACACATAATTAAAGCTTGATCAGTCTCAATTTGAGTCCGCTTATTTACTACACGATTGTTAACTTGGTATTGTTTTGTAGTAATTGGACGTGCTGTGGTTACATCAGATTTCAGGCCTGGTACCCTTCTCGTTTCCACCAGAACGGTTTGCCATCGATATGGCTCGAATATCCGTTGTTGATATTTGATTTTTATCAGGTAATTATATTCTAAATTAGAACTAATTAATGAAAAGTAGCTTTTACCGGCATCCAACAAAACGATAATTTTTTTTTCATTACTGATAATCACTCTTTCGTCATCTGGGGATTTTCGATAAATTGTTATTGACCCGTTGTGAACTCCAAGAATCACACGATTCGATACATTCTTGAGGGGAATTATTTGATTCTCTGTTTGAAACAATGTCCATTTATTTTTCATTATTGTGCCATTATCATACAGCGCATTTTCGTAGTAATTAACCGTTATTGTATAATTTGAGTTCATTTTGAGATTGTAATACCGAGTGTAAGCCTTTCGCATGTTTAGAATATCCACAAAATTTTGAAATATGACCTGCACCTTTACTCTTTCTACGGCTATCCAATACACGTCTATACCATTCATTATCGGCTCAATTTCCACGGTATTCCATAATTCGTTAGTTTGTATTATAATTCGAATTTGACTATTAAACTTTTCAAGCGAATCTGATTCATTCTGCTTTATGATCCATGGATACTTGAAGTTAACTTTTAATTCTCGTGCCGCATACGTATTTCTGTCACAATTCAAAATAATGAAAGGTGTGAACGGGTCTAACACGTTGCTAATTTCTATTTGCTCCATTATTTCGCACTAATAAGTCCAAACAATATTTGTAAACGTGGAATAAATATCGATCTTGTCCCATAAGGGTATTTTTGTTATCGCATATGGTAAATCCATTCTCATCCCTTTTACCCTTGTCATCATCATTAGCACAACTGTTGTGAATAGCACTCTGTTAAGATAACTGATTGGGACTGGATTTTTGGTGAATTTTTGTTGAATTTTTGTATCCGCCTTTTCTTTATTTCGTTTCGATCGTAATGGATATCTTTCTTCGTCATTTTCCGGGACCAATTTACAACGATTGGCATGAACTATTATAGGATTTGCCTTTTTACTCCTAAACGGTAATAACTTCAAATTTGTTTCGGTTGTATCACACACTTTATATGGCCCTTTAAATGGTCTCTGTAACTTTGGAGACATACCTTTGAGTGGTTCTGGTCTGTTAAGATACACTAAATCTCCAATTTTTATTCCATGAGGTCGTGTTTTCTTATCGTAGGCTTCTTTGTACTTCTCTTGATTATGTTTTATTGTTAATCCGGCTTTTGTCATAACAGACTGTACCCTCTCTTGCATTATCGCATTATACTCGGGTACTTCCATATATTGAGTAACGGGTGATTGGAAGTTTAGATCTATCGGCATGTTGTTTCGTCTTAAGTACATTAAATAAAAAGGTGTCTCTCCCGTACTTGGGTTGACAGCATTTCTATATGCAAACAAACAAGGCTTTATGTAGTCGTCCCAATCTCTCTGTTTGCTATTTACATACGACGAAATCATATTTATCAATGTGCCATTAAATCTCTCGACTAAACCATCGGTTTGTGGATGGTAGGGCGAAGTATTCAACTTCCAGATTCCGAATAACCCGGTGATTGATTTAAATAATTCGCTTTGGAAATTTTTACCTTGATCAGTTAATAACTTTTTTGGGGTACCATATCGGAAAATAATGTTCTCTACAAATATTTTTGCTACTGTATCAGCCTTTTGATTTGGTATGGCGTGAGCTTCCGGCCATCTTGTCAAATAATCACAAAATACTACGATGCATTTATTTCCTTTTATTGTTTCAGGTAACGGCCCAACAATGTCCATTACAGTCATCTCCATTGGTGCGGTTGGAACAGACATTGGTTTTAAAGGTACTTTAATTTTATTGCCTGTATTTCTTCGAGTTATACATATCTTGCAATTTTTGCACCAATCTTTTACGTCTTTTTCCATCATTGGCCAATAGTACTTCATTTTCAGTCTTGATAAGGTTTTTCTAGCGGACAAGTGTCCTCCTAGGGCTCCATCATGATATTGCATCAATAGTGAATCTCTCTGTTTTTCAGGGATCATAATCAATATCTCGTCGTTTTTCACGCATTTTAATATTCCTTCGCGAATTATGTATTTATGATTTTCACTCATTACCTGCTTTAAATCTTTCGCCTTTCTGACTGTGATTGCTTGTTCAAAGAAATGTTTAAGTCGGTTATCCTTTTTCTGTTCGTTTTGTAATTCAGCCACATTATTCACTGCTTTGATTGCTGCAAATATTGTGCCTTCCACCTTTTCTGTACCCGCATCCTCTCCACTAAGCCCATTGGGAATTCTTGACATTGCATCGGCATTTGCATTCGCTTTTCCTGCTCTATATTTTATTTCGAAATCATACTCTTGGAGAGCAATTGACCATCTGATTAATTTACTAGTTGAATCTCTATGCTTCATTAACCACTGAAGAGGGTTGTGATCAGTATATACAACGAATTTTCGTCCCAGCAAATATTGTCTAAACGTAGCAATGCCGTAAACTAGCGCTAATGTTTCTTTTTCGATTGTCGAATAATTTTTTTCATGTGGCCTTAAAGATCTGCTTGCATACGCTATCACGTGATCCTTTTCACCGTCCACTTGCTGACCCAACACCGCTCCCAATGCAACGTTACTGGCATCGGTCATCAATAGGAAAGATTTCGTAAAATCTGGGCATCGCAAAATGGGTGCCATTACTAATTTCTGCTTTAACGTGTCAAAAGCTGATTGTTGGGTTTTGCTCCATGTAAACTTGTTATTTTTCTTTAACAACGAATTTAATGGCTGAGCGATATGCGAGAAATTCTTTATAAACTTTCTATAATAGCTTGCTAATCCCAGAAATTGTCTCACCTCGTCCGCGTTCTTTGGAATTGGATATTCTTCCACCTTTTTAATATTGTCCGGATTAGTTTGCAGACCTCTTCTTGATATAATATGACCAACATATATCACTTTAGATTTTCCCCATTCACATTTTGATGGTTTTATTTTCAATTTTGCGCTTTTAAGTCGCTTAAATACTGTTTCCACATCATCGAGATGCTCGTCAAAGCTATTCGAAAAAATAATTATATCATCAATATAAACTAGCGCATATCTGATGCCTCTCAACACAAAATTCATACCTCTTTGGAATGTAGCTGGGGCTCCCGTCAAGCCAAACGGCAAGACATTGAACTCATATAAGCCTTTACCATCGGAAAATGCCGTTTTCTTTCTATCTTCTTCTTTAACTTTAAATTGATTATAACCTTTGTTCAAATTGATGACCGTAAAATACTGGGCTTCTCCTATCTGATCAAACATTTCTTGAGGTACGGGAATTGGATAAGTATCCTTTCTTGTTACTTGATTCAGTTTTCTATAATCAACACAAAACCTTAAATCTCCGTCCTTTTTCTTGACTATTACAATAGACGAAGAAAATGGTGAGGAGCTGTCTCTGATTATTCCAAACTGTTTCATCGCCCTGATTTGTCGATCACTCTCGGTTTGATGGATGTATGGGATTCTGTACGGTTTTATTTTAACCGGATTTTCATCCAGCAACGGGATTTCGTGCTTTATTATATTTGTTAGCCCCAAGTCGTATTCATGTTTCGCAAAAATATCTCGATATCTCCTCAACAATTTTGTAAATTCCTGTTTTTGTTTTTCGGTTAGGTCCTTGCTCACAACTTCGGGTTCCTTATAAATTTTTACGTTTCTGGGAATTTTCTTTTCTGTTTCTACCGACATGTGAGACAGTTTTCCCAATCTTGTCTGTGGCTTTAATCGTATTGATTTATCACCATAATTCGCTATTCGCACTGGTAGCAATTGGTTTTCCACTTTCACGATTTCATCGCACATTGGGGTCTCGTATTTTTCAATTAACGTTTGACTGGGTTCGAATATGAATTCATCATTATCGACACTAGTCGCGCTAGCATAATATACCACTTCTGTTTGAGGTGGGATAGTTAATGATTGGTTTAGAAACACTTCTCCTGAATTGCGAATGACTTCACCTATTTTCCCCACTATCAGGTTTCCAGTTTTGAAATCAAGTGAGATTCCGTCTAATTGTTCTAATACATCCATTCCAATCAAGCATAATACAGGACTTTTCTCCATAATTTGCACGTTATGTCTAATTCTTCTATCACCGATTATCAGTTCAACTTCAATTTCTCCGATTACTGGCAACACATTTCTGGATAACGATCTGATTACACTATCGGATGGTTGGATTTGTTTTTTCTCTTCCATCGACAGTATTTCTTCTGATATAATTGTATGACTCGATCCAGAATCCACCACGGCTTCAACTCTGTTTTTGTTTATTTGAATTACTATTCGTGGTTGTTTGCCAATTTTCGCTAACGCCATTAGTACGTAATTACCAGGTAGGCCTAACCTATTTCTTCTTTCAATTTCTGCGCTCGTTGGATCGATTCTCTCACACTGTAGTGCAATGTTCTCAACTGGCTTCATTTCTATCAATTTATCTACCGGATATGCTGGTAGTGGTTGTATAAATGATTTTGGTATGCATAATCTAGTGAATGTATCCTGATTGCCATCATTAGAAAATGATTCTTTTATTAGTTGATAATTTCTCCATGTATCGGCTTGATTCCGTTCCTCCTCGTATGACGGTGCCGATTCCCTGATGTTCTCGTTGTCACTCTTGTCCTCATTAGAAGTAGTGGTTACATCAATATAACTTACCTTTCTCTTTTTCGTTAATCGTGCTTTCAACGTTTCCAACTCTCGATATTGATGATGTGTTATAAAAAATCTGGCTAACAATGGTATACATCCAATAACCAACTTCCACGACAGACCTGTAATAGTGTATAATCTGTGTGTTGATAACACCTGCGAAACTATTACTTTAATCATGATTCCAATCACATATATTCCGATTAATCCCGCGCAGGCTTGCCCGATAAACATAAATTTTCCCCAAATCTTTTTCATCGTATTATACGTCGCCTTTTTGTAATGATCCACTGTTAATAAATAGTCGTAATTCACTTTTCCAGTTCTACTCGGGAGAATAGTGTCTACTATTTCCGTTATTACCCTTTCCTTTTTCGAGGGGAATAATAAGTTTCGGCGTGCTGCTTCAATATCATCACTTGAATACATTCCACTTTGAGTCATGCTGTCTAGCGATGTAAAGTTAATTAGATATTCTAATTTTGTCAACTCCAATTTTTCTGGGACTTTCACCCCTCTATGATCAGGTAGTGCAATCCATGATTCGGACGTCAGGCGGTATAGTGGAGCCAATAATCTGTTGCACTGCAACACTCTCGGTTTCGCGTCCTCCTCCAATAAAATTCGTGTCACCGGCTCCATGAATCGCAGCTTCCCATTAACATTCACAGGCAGTTCATTTGTGCATTGATTGTATTTCATCAATTTAATAGGTACTGCCTTGCATTTATAACTATATAAGGCTTCACCAAGCATTCGAGCGAATACTCCATTCTCCGAAATCAACATTGGAGCAACTAGATTCGGGTTCGTGATAGCCATCGCCATTCTGTTTCGCAGGATTTCTTTGTTTAATTTGCAATCATTTAGTATGATTTCCCTGTACACACTTTCAATTGTATCTTGGCTAAAATGAAATAAATAGTCAATCTTATTATTGAAATAGTTCGTTAGTTTAATTTCCTCTGCGTACAATTTTGTTTGAGCTTCTTCGACAACTTTCTTGGATAAATAAATTCCTTTATAATTGGTCTCATAAACAGTTTGTCCACACTTCGTATTTACGCTCTTCCTCAAGAATCTCATCCCATCGTTTGGGGACATTGCCATTAAAACCGTTGGCGTTTTCTTCAAGCGTATCGGTGTGATTCTAAGTGTCATATTCATGACTGAGTTTAGCACTGTGCTTTCTGGTCTCTCTTGGATCTGCTCTCCCGTTATCTCTTTAAAAGGCATTGATTTTAAATGTGCTAAATTGCATTTTTTGGTATCAACTTCATATACCAGAATTGACTCACCTGTGTTGCAGCTTTTCTCCCTCATGTTACAAAATGGATGGGTTTGCAATTTTCCCTTATCGTCATCGAATGATCCATCAAAATACCTTAATTCGGTTTCATATTCTTCTATCACGACGGTTTTATCAATGACTGTTTGTCCTACTTTATACGCTTCACCCTCGCAATCGCCATTTGCCTTGATTATCCCCTTAACTGCTATAGTTTCACGAATTTTATAGTTTAATTTAGCCTTCAAATTAATTTCTGAATTTATTTTCAGCTCTCCTGTTTGGAACGCTGCCAAACAGTTTTCCCGTGTCACTTCTATTACTCTTGGAATTGAGTGCATTTTGATTAATAACGAATGGCTCCATTTGCCACAGTAGAATATAAACGTAGTTCCTTTTGCTGTGCATTCTCTCACGTTCACTCGTCTAAATCCCGCTTCTTGGTATACGTGGTATGTCACTTCATTTGCCCATTTTAAGTTCCTCGGATATGTGTCTGGACACTCTGCTACATCTACTAGCGAATATACTTTTCCCATTTCTGTCTGGAAGCAATCGTACGCTACCAAGGACGTTGTGGTATTAATAACTCCTAAAATCACCAAAATAGACATGGTTAGCCATGGAAACATTATTTTCCCTCTTTTCGGCTCATAATTTCTTCCAATTGTCGCAGTCTCCGACTTTTGCACCAAGTTTTCCCATCCTCCATTACGCATAATCCAACCCGTCACATATGTATTCGCCACTTCGGTGGCTTTTACTATCCATTTTTCCGATTTATCGCATTCCAAGCATCCATATACACCAATTTCTAGAACAATATAAGCAAGGACTGTTAGTACTACGTCTCTGTTCAGACCGTTACTGATTAATCTCTTGACTACTGTTTCATCGCAAAATACCCTCTTTATGGTATTATCCTTTAGTACTACTGGAAGCCGACTTTTTAATACCGCTGCAAGCTGATGTATGAGTTCATCGTCACAACTATTTCCTTCTTCCAGTGCATATAATTCTGTTACTAACCCTTTCAAAATTGATTCTGTTTGAGATATATTATTCAGATCCGTTTTTTCAACCACATTGGAATCTATTCTATCGTTCTCTTCGTTTCCACCCATTAATTCGATTTTACACCGCTTTCGACCATTCAATTTACCTTCCGCTTCTACAAAATTCGACTCACTTTTCACTCTTTCACTCACTAGTAGCTCGTCGGTTATATGGTTAGTTTCCTGATTTATTGAATCATTTTCGTCCACCTCCTCACTCGTAATTTCGTCTTGCTCGTCATTTATGCCTTCATCTCTTGGGTCATGCTCTTCTAACTCGTAGTCGTTAGGTTCTTTAGCCAATTCCTTTTTAATTTCCACGTCATCATCCTTCGTATCCTTTGTAATTCTCGGCCAGTGGGTTATTATACTCTCGGATACCTCACTCACCTGTTTCTTGGCTTCGATATTATTTATATAATTCGGACTGCACCCACAATTGATTAAGTATTCATCGTCGTCTAACTCAACTCCCTTGAAAGTTAGTATAATAATTCCGTCATTACCCAACATTTCCACCGCTTTCCGTCGTACTTTGGACACCTTCATGCTCCAGTGTTCTTGTAAGTACTCCACTTTCCCATTCATATTTAAGGCTATTACCAATGATCTGGGTATCTCATCTGACTCTCGGTGCTCACGGCCCATTTTTCGTACTATTTCTTTCAATTTCGCCTGATAGTTCGTCGTTTTATGAATATACGGTAAAATACTCTCGAATAATTGTTCCTTCGCTTTTTGATCCATCTCCGAACTTATCATCCGTTCCAGACAATTACTAATTTCGTCTTCATCTCCAATATACAGACTATCCCGTAAATCCTGTAATTTTTCCTCCCATCCTTTAAAGTCTGAATTTGAATGATTAATTACATTGAATATCTTTACCTCATTTTTATATCCAGGAATCAGCCCACAATCGACCAAATATTCTCCATCCGCCAATTGACCCATCGACCGTTTTTTGAAATTTATTTGCACTTCATTTGCTTTATATTTCGACATAATGAGCTCCCTCAAATCCTTTATTTGCCCGCTAGGTTTAATCGAAAATTGAAAGTTTCTGCCATTTCCGTCTGTAGTTTCTACGAATATGTCGGTCAAGCTCTCTGTGGATCTCAGTGCTTTTCCCAAAGTCTTTATTAGTTTTGCAATTTCATCGTCTTGGTATTTATTGTAAACTTTGACACACATGTTTAAAATAATTTTCAATTTTCTTTGGCTAAGTTGGATTTGAGTTAGTTCGGTTATCCACTCTTTCAATCTCGGAAGGTCTGTTTTCATTCCGGTATACCATCTTTCTATTTTCTTTATCAACAGAACAGCCTTTTCATTTGATAGATCATTTTTTGCTTTATCACTAAGATTTCCGCCCGCATCAGCCTCTTTTTCGTACACCATAAACGAATCTGCTTCCTCATCCGATTCGAACTTTGACATAAGCTTGTTTAATTTCTGTCTCATTTCCCGAAATTCATTTTCCATTTTCTCTTTAAACTCCTCATTTTGAGCATATGCAACATTAGTATTTGCTGATTCATCTTGAAATCTAATGGATTTCCTCAATATTGGTCTGCTAAATCTTTCTGAGTTTCGGGGGCATGATCGAGCCATGTGGCCATAACCTTTGCATGAATGACATTGAATTTGTCCATTAGTGTTCACTTTATCTCGTTGGGGCGATGGGGATCTTGATGGTGATGGGGTACCTGAAATACAATTCCTGCTTATGTGGCCCATTTTCCCACATCTATAGCATTTCAAATCATTAATAATTGACTTACTTTCTACAAAATTTCTTCTGGGGCTGGGGTCTCTTCCATATTTAAACCAGCATTGATTTGGATAGTGTCCCACTTTCTTGCAGTGATCGCATACTATGCTGTTAGAACTCGCAGCCACCTGACTCACAAACGCTGCTTTATTAATTTCGACTTTATTACTTGGTCTTGGCGAACTGATTGTTTGGGTTGGTTTCTTTGATACCCATTGTTCTCGAACTGGAGTTACCGACCTTTCTCTTTTATCGGCATTTGCAGCAAATACTTCGGATTTTCTGGTACTTTTTAAGTTCAATTCAATTTTCATGGCTTTTTTCACAAGTTCATCAAAATTCGAGAAATCCACGTAGCATAGTGCTTTTTTAATTTCAGGATGAGCTCCAGTTATAAATTGATCTTGAAGCAGTTCTCTGACTTGTTTTACCATCTCAACTTGTTCAGGCTTTGCTTCGAAGGCTTTGTCTGCTAAAGTCGTTAAATGGTATGCAAATTCACTTACCGATTCATTTGGAATTTGTACTCTGACATAAAATTTTTGGCGCATTATTCTTTTTATATCGCCTCCCACCAATTTCATTGCCATCGCATCCTTGAGTTTGGGCCAATCATTTCCAATTGTCTTTTTATCCACTTGCTGCCAAGCTTCTCTTGCGGCTCCTTTTAAATAGAGTGGGAATCTTTGTACCATTATGGCTTGTGACCACCCATAGGCCGAAGCGTACATATAATAATCGCCCATGAAATCGGCAAAATCAACCGGGTCTCCTCCATACTGATTCACCGGTAATTTTTGACAACTGGCAAAATCTATCATCTCAGCGTTCTCTTTGGCCATCTTTAATTTTCGGTTTCTCAAATTGTATTCACTCACGGCTAAATATTAAAATTAATAATCAATAATTACTACCTCTTCCAATTTCCAATTATTTTCAATTTTCTTATTACTTTAATTTTCTTCACCTCTTTCACCCTTCAATATTCGCCCACCAACGTTTAATCACGTCGGGCTCACCATAATATATGTTGGGTTTTATGATATCAAAATCAACCGTTGGTTACTCTGACTCCACGTGTTTTAAAATCAATAAACACAAACTCCCAACGTATATTTGTTCTATAACAATTCACAACTCTCAACAATTAATCACACTGTTGGTTAATCACAATTATTACACAATTTCAGATCGAACTCCGCTCTGGAAAGTCTCGGCCTTGTACGATTAAAAAAAGTAGGTTTCACCTTTTGTTTGATTCCGCTCTCTGATCCGAACTCTTTTAATATTCCTTTCTGACTCCTAAATTCCTCTTATAATTCCTTTTTCCTTTTATTTTATTCCTCGAACTCTTATCGTCTGTTTCTTCGTCTCCCTACCTAAGGCTATCGCCAATGATGTGAATTTTGAGTTTCCTTATATACTCCCATAATCGTTGTAATTGCCCCATTTTTGACCTAATTGGTTTTGACTTCTTCAGCTATCATTCCCTAATTGACTATTTTTGTTGACCCTCTTC
Source organism: Schmidtea polychroa (assembly GCA_959609185.1). NCBI lineage: Eukaryota > Metazoa > Platyhelminthes > Tricladida > Dugesiidae > Schmidtea > Schmidtea polychroa. The sequence goes on from CAUHTR010000229.1 coordinate 152,412, forward strand.
GTAATTCCCCGTCTTTTGTTTACCCTCGTTTATCCGGTTGTTTGGATAATTGCCCTCTGAATTCCTCGTTTGTTTACCCTTCCAAATTGCCGTGCTCGGGTTTTCTTCATCGCTCGGGTTCTCCATTGGCTCGGGCTTCCCTTAGCTCGGGTTTCCCATTAGCCAATTAATTAATTAATTAATATTTTACGTTTTTCCACATTTGTCTGTTTTACGACCCTTTCTACACATTTTCTAACAATTTCTTGCTCACTGTCTTCTTCACCATCCCCTAATCTACCCCTCTCCCGTTTTCCAGCTTCAATTTCGATAACTTTTCACTTTATTCCACTTCCTCCGGTTTGCGCATTTTCCCATTTCATGTCTGATTGTACCCTTTTATAGTTCTGTTTTTATCATATCTTTCTTTGCCATTGCTTCTCTGCTTGACCGCCATTCAATTTCGGCTTTCCTTTTAATCTGAACTATATAATTTAATAATTTATTTTCAAACCTCAACATTTATATTATAAGGTTTTAAAATTTTTGAACCTTGGACCCTTCGAACTCACCATCAAGAGTTTTTTTTGAATGATATATAACTTGTAAGGTTTGAAAAAACATTTAAGTTTGAACACTTATTGAAATTTTGAGGGTATGACCATCATATTCGCCTCTCATATACATTTTGTTTTATATCTATATTATAAAGTTTGAAAAAAATCGAAGGTTTTTCACCTTAGACATTCGAGGGTATGACCATCGGATAGAGATCTTCAAGACCTTTCGAATGATACCTTTGGTTGAAGGTCTGACCTCATTTGACCTTTGGAAATTCAAAATATGACGAGTCATATGTCTTTGTTCCGTAAATGTATTTGTTCAGTATATCGTTTTGACGTTTGCATTCTGTATTATATAATTATTAAGTTTCTTCATAAATAAGTGTTCGACTTGTTAGGTTTACATGCTATACCCCCAGAATGGATGGAGTTTTTGTTTTCTATAGACACCTTCCACACAGGAAATCCGAAAATTTAGCATGTCCACTGAGTAATTAGTTTTATTTTCGGGTTCTACGCAGATTGCACACTACCAACGTCACTTATATCATGTTTAATTATTCAATAATTAAAACATATCAGTTGTCAACGAGAAAATTTTGTCAACAGATACTATCTTTTATTTTAACCCAGTCCTGAGTTATTACGTCAAATAAACAAAACTCCTTCATTATTTGCTCAATTGCTTCTTAATGTTTCAGATGATTTAAATAACTAATATTTTTTGGTAAGTTCTTAGTGAATTTAAAGTTGGAATATATTTCCGAATAAAAAGTTTGTTTTATTAAAAAATTTACTTTCATTCTTCCAAAAACTAAAAATTCACAATAATAGTAGAAATTTATATATGTTTAAGAAAACCAACTAGTGGAATTTTTAGCAATTTTTGCAGTGATAGAGATTTTTATCTTTATATTGTTTGAACCCAATAAATTCAATTTATAAAAAACTTCATAAATTTTGTTTAAAAATTCACTTTCAATATATATTTTCAAAATTACATCTTTTTGTAATTTGCCATTCGAAAACTTTATGATTATTCTATTACATTTTATTTTGAAAATCTGTGTTTCTGAACTTAAAAACCTATCATATAAAAATGTTAGGGTATTAAAATGTATTTTTATGTTTATTTTTTGACTGACTAACATTCATTCTTACAGAGAAGATAATTAATTCCCGAAACGTATTTCTATATTATAATTCTCAGAAATTTAATGGTAAGTTATCAAAATCTTTTTTGATTTATTTTTAATATTGTTGAATAGTTAATGGAAAATTAGGGAATTCCAAAATGGCCTTTTATGAAATATTTTTGGTTTATTTAAAATTCCTGAAAATTAATACAAATCAAGAAGTTTGTGCTATTATTAATTAATTTTTAACGAAATATTTAGTTTTTATAATTTTAATACGAGGATTAATGAATTTATTTACTGTTGTGTATTTTACAGAATTTATAAACATTAATCATCTTTGAAGCTTTAAACGAAAAGCTTCAGTCATCCTATGAATATTTTATCATCAGTTCATTTTTAAAAACTCCTGATTAACTACAATTTTCATATTTTATTTTTCAGTAATCTCACCGCGTTTGCAATCTGATTTTATATTATTGGCTTTAGCTTTGTTCTTACCGTTAATGTGTGTTGTCTTTGTTTCAATCAAAAGTAGCAAATACTCAGATTTACTGTTTCTGACAATCTAATCTCCGGATTTTCCTAATCATTGATTGGTTTACCTTGAATAATAAATGAGATTAAATAATTAATTAATTTGTTTTTTTCTTTCTAACCCTTCTCTAATCTTTCTTTTAATTTACCACCGGTTACCAGTTTCTTAAAATATATATATATATATATATTATTACTTTTTGGAATATTTATTAATACCCGTTCTGATCAGCGGTTACCGAATAATATAATAGGACACTGTAGGGGCTGCCAAATGAAGTAGATGGTGAATGAGCTTGCTCCAGTGGCGATAGCATTTATCGACTTAACTCCATACTGTTACACTGATTGGTTGATTGCTGTCGGCCAATGAAATTGTCTGATTTTCAATTGGTTGTAATTAAATTTTGAAAAAAAGTCAAATATTTAAACAGGAATAAGATATCAAAGTTTATATTGCATTTTTGAAGTAATCTCGTATGAAACAACACGTTTATTTCCTCAATACACCTCCAAAATCCAGATAGACCTACACTTCGTCGTAAAATCTGTTTATCAATGGCATCACCTCAAACGTCATTCGTTAGCTGAAAGATTCCAGTGAATCTTTTGTACTTTTTAGAGGATTCATGCTTTCATTACCAGTGACAACACGTAGTGAAAAATGAGGAGGAATAAACAAAACACGCAACTGTACATCGCGTACGCAGTTATTGTACGCCAAACTTGACCTGGAGAACAAAACAAAACAAACGCGCTTACGACCCTAAATTTTTTCAGCGGTTGATAAATCCTATTCTCGTTGATTTTGAGAATCCCTCGGTTTGAAGTGAAAAACCTGTAAATGCTAAGTACATAGGAAAACTCGACTAAATGAATCAGAAAACATTTTTAAAAGATATTTTACATATTTACTATTTTAAACAAAAACTCGAGTTCAATCCCTAGTATAGATTCCAGCCTCCTCTATATCGGTATTTATCAATATTCTTGTTTCTCGCTAGATCAATGGTCACCTTGTTATCGAATGGGTACTTGATATTTATTATGAATATTCTTTCTTTTGTTCTTACCATTATGTCAGGTTCTAGGACTTCCTTTGCTTCATTTGGCATGTTCTTGCTTCTGACGAGTGTCTTTCGAATCCTATCATTCTTGTTGGTCCGCTTGCAGTTTGTTGGCGTAATTATACGTCCTTGGTTAGCCTGTTTCATGTTTAGATCTATTTGCTAGCTAATTACTTACCGAAAAGATTAGAAAGCTTTTTTCTTATCTATCGTATCTCAATGTAAGGCTAGATCTGTCGTATTCAATTGAAAACTGACTAATCATGTTAGTGTCTTACGTTAGAAACTGACGTTCAGGATCAGCTGACAAACCGTATGACTTACCAACTTATTCAAAATGTACTATCAAAGTACCGTTTGAGATTGACTGGCCTCATCATATATACCAAATATATTCTCATATAAGTCGAAGCAAAAGTTAAAAAAAACATTTGGTACAGTCCACCCTGTGACCTTTTTTGGGTGTCCAATGCTGAAATTTTAATTTTTAGTGGTTATTTATGTTATTATAAAAATCGATACTTTAAAAAATTAGATATTGATAATATTTGATATGCAATAAATTAATTTTGACATTCAAAAATTAATTTAGAAATGGTTGGTTATAATAAAACCTAAATTTTCTTCATTTATTTAATATTATCTTTTGAAACATAATCTAATATATTTGGGGTTCTATTCATTCTATTTTCATCAAGAAAATTCCTAAACTTGTAAATTAGTGTCAATATAAAAGCATATTTTATCTAGAACTCGGTTTATTAATTCTATATTTTGATTTTCTATTGTTGTTACCTTTGCCAATAATCGAGACAAAATCTCGATAACCATGGTGGGTGACTCAATTTCATTGAAATTGGTTGGTATCATGATTCTATGTATTAAGTAAGGCAAATGAATTTGTTGTACATGCAACAACGAATTTTAACATTTCTGTTAAAATGACATACTTCTTGGGAATGATCGATGTTGTAACCAATCGCTGGAATTGACCCTTGACAAATCAAGCATTTGAAGCACTCATGTGCCCTCTTTGATATCTGCAGATAACATTTGAATCCTGTTGTAACATTATCAAGTTTACTGCTTAATGGAAGTTCTAAATGTGAAGATAATTGTCTCTGTGATTTCGTATGTGATTCTGCAAAAAATATAAGATCTTTCTTTTGTTTGAATAGTTAATCCTTTTCTTTTGTTCGTTTGATGTTTCTTATTATCAAAATCTCGATTCATTATAAATATGGGTAAATTTTAAAAATTAATGAATATAAACAATAATAAAAATTAAATTTTAATGTCCACTATTGAAAAATTTCGACGACCTAGCAAGATACCGAAAGTTTCATACGTCATGATTGAACCTACGGCCTGAGCTGTGATGGATTTATTTTGTTACTCGCCTATCCCTATATTTGCCTCGCTTGCAATCAACTTCAAGTGGTCTCGCTAAGTTCCTGAAGTTGCGATCGGTTAACGACATAAATCTAAGCAGTACTACTAACAAATCCTCTATTTATTATATTTTATCGTCTGAATTAGGCGGTTATGAAAAGAATATTTTATTTTGGTTAAGCTCATATTATAGTGGATGAATCTACTATCTCATGCTCGTATCATCGATCCAAATGCTGCTTCGGTTTACCACTTTATTAACAATCTCGTTCCACTTTCTTCAACTCGTTACTATCGGAATTTTATAATGCTCATCGGATTCCTTTTAAAAACCTACCCAATGATGTGCCAGACTGCCAAGCCATCCCCTGGCCAATGGTTCACGAACGACCGTTTAATCTGGTCTCATCCATAAAATACGCAAATGATAAAATATGATTAGATTTCGAATAAAATATGCAGTTGTGGTTATGTCATAGTACATTTTATGGTTACATGACAAAATTACACAAGACGAAATTACACAAGACGAAATTACACAAGACGAAATTACACGGGATGAAATTACACTGAGACGAAATTACACAGGATGAAATTACACTGAGACGAAATTACACGGGATGAAATTACACAAGACGAAATTACACTAAAAAATAGTAAGAAACAAAATTAAAAAAAATAGTTTAAATTTTAATAAAAAGTTTTAATATAAAAATTAGTAAAAAGTTTTAAAAAATTAGTAAAAGTTAAGTATTAAATTTAGCAATGAATATATTAACAATTTTAAATAATAAAATAATAAAAATTTAAGTAAAAAAATAATTATAATATTTAATAATTAATAAATATATATATTCAAATTAGTAGTTTTTCTCTTTAATAATAACATAATTTTTTATTTTATGAATAGTGAGAGATAAAGTAAAAAAAATAAAATCAAACATTTAATGTTAAGTAATATGAGCTATTGACCACAAAAACTCTAATCGTCTATTAGGGTTATAATTAAGTACGATTCTCGAAATTCGTTGTTTTAAATTAGTGTAACGAATACGTCCTGGATTTATTTGACCAGTTAAATGCTGTAAATAATTTGTATGCTGCAATGATAACTCTTTGATCATATTATTAAGAAATTTCCAAATTGTTGGATGGGAACATTGGAAAAGAGATTGTATCCCATAATGCCATCCTTCTATACAATTTGTAGTTCTTGCTACGCAGTTTGCTGCTGATTCCCTATGGTTCCAAGATACTATAGTAAATAATGGATCCTTGTAAATTCCATTTCTTAGCTGCCTACCTCGAATATATGTAAGCTCAAAATAGGTGAGTATTTGATCAACTTGTTCACTAAATTCATTATATTCGACGAATAGTTCAGAAACTTCTAAAAATGCCTCCACGACGTCTTCGACTGGCAGTAAAGCTAGAGATGCTAACATTTTGATATGTATTGCAAAAGAAGGATTAGATTCATATAACGATTTAAGACCACACTCATTTACTTTTCGCTGAATAGATTGAGATAAATGAAAGAAACATCCGCCAGTTTCTATATTTTCAAATACACTGCGAAAAGCTTTCATTGCCGCAGTTTCAAAATCTGTTAATATTTTTCTTGGCCGTGCCTGGGGAATTATTTCCAGCAACATATTTAACATTTTGACATAAATTCTTTCTTCTTTTCCTGGCAGAAGAGCTAGTAGACAAGGAAAAGCGACACCTGATTCATATTGAACATGAATGCTATAAAGTTGATAATATATTTCTGGTACAACTTTAAATGTGCCATCTGCTAGCCAAAGATCATTGACTACAAATAACTCTAGAAGTGTTCAGTGACCTAGTAATATTATGCGTTCTGGGTCATCTACTCCGGAATCATGAATAACCCAGCTTGCATATATCTCTGGTATTTCAAAATTTTTATTATTTGGAATCGCAGGAACATTCCTGAGTGTCTTAGCTTTTGACGCGTTTAAACGCCTTGTCAATGAGCTTTTCTTTGGTAGTCCAATTTTTAATCCATCCGCTGCAGTCATTATATTGTCTGCTATGACTGATCGAGCAGTTGCACCTGGGTGAGACATTTTATCTTTCATCGCATTAGTCAGTTTGTGTGATTTTGCTTCAAACACTTTATTTTCATGAGAATGCTCCGAGGGCTCACGAATAATCTTGTCGTCTTTAGTGTGGAGCAAAGATCGACATTTTAAAGTTCTAAATTTTGAACATCGCCAGTGTGTAGTCCCTTTTATAGTTTGACGATGTTGAATAAACTCAAATCCTTTATAAATAATGATTTTTCCACCTTTGTTGCTGATACTATACTCAAAGTTATCCATGGTACGCAATGAAGAAAATTTGATATTAAATTTAATATTTAAATTTAAATTTAATATTTAAATTTGATATTAATATTAAAAGAGAGAAATAAGCTTTTATAATGATATTAATTTATTTAATAAGTTTCTAAAAATTTAATACTTAACTTTTACTAATTTTTTTTCTACTTTTTTCGTCTTGTGTAATTTCATCCTGTGTAATTTCGTCTTGTGTAATTTCGTCTCAGTGTAATTTCATCCTGTGTAATTTCGTCTTGTGTAATTTCGTCTTGTGTAATTTCATCCTGTGTAATTTCGTCTTGTGTAATTTCATCCTGTGTAATTTCGTCTTGTGTAATTTCGTCTTGTGTAATTTCATCCTGTGTAATTTCGTCTTGTGTAATTTCGTCTCTGTGTAATTTCGTCTTGTGTAATTTCGTCTTGTGTAATTTCATCCTGTGTAATTTCGTCTTGTGTAATTTCGTCTTGTGTAATTTCGTCCTGACACCCATTTTATAAAATGATTATTGTGACTTCCGATATCATATTTACACAAAGATTTATATTTAAGTAACTATTAATTTCAAACATTCTTTACTAGGTGAAGAACAGAAAGAAACATGTACCGAAATTTTTAATTGATTACATTATTACTCCCAAAGTATGATACAATTTTAAAATTCATAATACCAATTACAACATCATAATAATAAAATTAAAAATTACGTTTTGTCCTTGTACAAAAATCGGTTTCAAAGATTCAAATTGAATAATTGAATACGCTATCAAATCCTGATTGCTAGAATTGGTTGCTTCTTACTGTTTACCTATTCACCGTAAAAAATAACATTGAGAAAGTCAACCAAGTTCTTCCTATATATATATATATATATATATATATATATATATATATATATATATATATATATATAATATATATATATATATATATATATATATATATATATATATATATATATATATATATATATATATATATATAAAGTACAAAACAATAAATACTTCATATAAAAAAAATAAATTCGGATGGAGGGGACCCTTAGCTTTTTTGGTGAGCTTCCGCCCGGGTGCTTTTTTGTGGATAGTTAAATAAAAACTAACCCCTGGTTATTTTTTATTTTGTAATAAATACATTTTTAGACCTACAATTATTTTATCTTAGCTAAAGTGAAAAAAAATATATATATGTATATACTATCGTTTTTGTCCAATCAGGATCAAGCAGGTTTGTAACTTGTATTTTTTTATAATTTTATTATTATTTTAATGTTATCCTTTAACTTATTTTGTCTTAATTCTCTTAAATTATTAATTAATTTTTTCCTGCTTCATACTGGCGGCTATATTGTTTTATTTTATTCTAAAAAGGTTTTATTTTTTTTTATTTCCATTTAATTTAATTCAATTTATATTTTGTTATTATTTTATATTTCGTTTTCTTATGGTTTTTTCCCTAAACTTATTCTATTTTAATTAATTTTTTCTATCTGCCGTCATTTTTTGGTCCATCACTTTTACGTTATTTTCCTATTTTTTATTTATTGTTATTTTCTTAATATTTTCATTTTCTTTTCTTGGTTGATTTTCTCGTTACTTTCTCTAATATAACAAACAAAAAAATAGGTGCTATGCCTATTAAAATAAATTATAGGAACTTTTATTGTTCCTGGCCCAACAATTTGTTCGTTAATAATGCTTGAAAATATTGATAAATTACAATTTTACAATTTTACAATATCGTTAAAAATTAATTTGTACTTTTATTGACCTGCGTATAAAATTAAAAATTTGACTTAAATTTATAAGCCATCTATAGTAACACTCGTGAATCCTAACGAGAAATAGGATGAATCATATTTCCTTGTTCCCTGTTTATTGTAGTTTTACTGCCTTTACTTATATCATCATCCGTATATTCATTATTTGTCTATATGTCTAAAAATATTATTATTCAATTAATATTCTTAAAAATAAGATTTAAAAAACATTTTTAATGACTTAATTATATATAAATTATTTAAATTAAANTTACATTCCCTTGTTTCCAAATTTTGTTATTTATATTTATTTCATTATTTTTCGTCACAAATAACCAAAAATCACACTTGCAAAATCAAGTGGCGGTAATACTTAAGTTTTGGGGGGGGGCTGAATTCAATTTAAGTATTACCTTAACATATATACTCCGAGTTTATCCGACAAAATATTTTGTCCCCCTATGGGTAATGCTCATGCTCAACAACCCTTATTCCAAAAAAATATTCCAAAACCATGTCATCTGCGCGGACGTCAATTGCGCGGGTCCAACTACGCGGATAGTAAACTGATGAGGTGGTTAATTACATTTTTACCTTGTTTCCAAATTTTGTTATTTATATTTATATGGTATTTATTTCATTATTTTTCGTCACAAATAACCAAAAATCACACTTTTGCAAAATCAAGTGGGTTATATATTACCTAAATAAACTATCACAAAATTAATCAAACAAATATCAATATCAATATAAAAGTCCAATTTAAATAATACTAGTAAGTATGAATATCAATGTTAATTAACAGTGCGACAGATGTGAAATGGCACGTAAATATGTAAGAATGTCCGTACGACCATAAGCTGCTACAGCTGCTACAACGCGATCGTTGAGTTGACGATACGTCTTACGAGACGGCTGCACCAAACCGGTTGCCCCTTGCAAGTACTTTGACTTTTGTAGATTCATGTCCCGTTCTAATCCTGCCATGAACGTCCAGACAGTCGGATGGCTACACTGGAACAGTGTCTGAAGGCCGTGATGCCATCCTTCAACTGAGTTGGTTGTTCTTGCAATTCCCTCGCATGCACCGGCGTGCTGATTCCAGATAGATATTGGGAATATCGCTGCAGCATACACTTCGGCCCGTCCTTGACGTCGACGTCCTCGGACATACGTTAACTCAAAGAAAGACGTGAGCTCTTCCAGATGATCGATATCGGCAGGCATTGTTTCAACCAACAACTCGAAAGCTTCCACCACATCATCGGGGGGAACAAACGCCAGTGCGGAAAGACATCGAACGTACCCACGGACCTCATCGTTACTCTCGTAGGTAATCTTTAGTCCTATCTCGTTGACCTTACGAATAACACTTTGACAGAGGTGAAAATAGCAACCTGTGACTCTTGCGTACGGGTACGATAGACTCATTGTGTTCATCACCGCTTTCTCGAAGTCTATCAAAATTGTCGTTGGAGAAGCCAAAGGAACGAGGTTGCGAATTTCGGCGAAAACGCGTCCGTAGGTTTCAGCCGTCTTATTCGTCATGAGGCAGTACAGACCAGCAGGGTTGATACCGGAAGAGAAGTTGAAATGGAAGCTGTACAGTTGAAAAAAAACGCTCGGGACGACTTTGAATGTCCCGTCGGCAATCCATACATCAGCACGAGCCAATCCATCTAGAAGCTCTAAACAGCCCATCAGGATTATTCGATCATCACCTGGTCCTGAATCGTACAGAATCATATGCCTGAATCGGTCAGGTATATCAAAACGAAGATCGCCTGGAATAGCCGGTAGCTCTTGACCGTTGTTGGTTTCTTTCGTAATCTTCTGACGCTTTCGCTGCAATGTCCTAGTCAGCAACGATCGTTTAGGCAAAGCCATCAGCACGTGATCATCTAGTGCCGCCGAAACGGACGCCTGTGAGGAACTAGGTGTAGCCATCAACGCGCCCATCATTTCTTTCATCTCTCCTACCGCCTTTCGTGCTTTTGCTGTTGCGACGTTACCACTGTGCGTGTGTTCCGGTTGTTTCTCACAAACAACTTTACTGTCATCGGTTACAACTCGAGCCTTACATTTGAACTTCTTGTTGAACCTGCAACGCCATGCGGTAGTACCACACACATTTTCGCATTCCTTAACGTATTCGAAATTCTTATAAATTAAAGTTTTGTTGCCCCTCTCGCTTTTACCAAACTCTAAAGACATGACTACAATTTCGTCAATTGCGAAAAAACACTCGCATTATATACCCGCCTTGACAGTTGCAGCTCGATGGCTAGGCAGACCTGACGGCCTAAATTGAGGCCTCATAGCAACTGTAAGCCCATTTAATAATTCATTTAATAATAATTAATTGACGGCCGCGCAATTGACTACCCGCGCAATTGTCTACCGCGCAGTTGGACCCGCGCAATTGACGTGCTACCATATATATATATATATACAGGTGACTTCAAAATCTCACTAGGAATGTTCGTGAATTTTTTTATATTTGACATCCGACTTGACCTACTTAATTTTAAATTGAGTTGACCTATTTATTTTTATTTTCAATTGACCTACTTTTGTCCAGGGGGTGGCCTTTATTTAATGGGCTAATCTAATATCTCTTATTATTTTTAACTCTTTCGCTGCGCATTGCTTCTTGAAATTCTTGAAGTATTTGTTTCACCAAATTGATTTGGAATTCTTTTATAGGTTGTTTCGTTTTGTTTAGGTAATTATATAATATAGATGAATTTAAAATTGCTAAATCAAAGCAAACTATTTTGAAACAATATGCGAATATACTCGTTTGGAGCGTATTTGGCACGGTTTTTTTTGCGATAATATACATGCGGATCAGCGAAAGGGTTAATAAATCAAGCTTTATGCTCATATAATTTGTTCCGGTACTAAATTTTACTGCTATTTTGTTTGGTGATAATAAAATTAAGTTACAAGGACACATAATTCATCCTAAGGTATTTTTAGGATCTTCAATAATTACTATTTTTCTTTCATAAATATAGTTAAAACTAAATCTGGAAAAAGCATTGCAATTTTAGTATGATAATAAAATAAAACATGTTTAGACATACAAATAAACATAAACAAAATTAAAATGATAGTTGTTATTAATAAAGTTCTATCGTAAACTGAAATCTGAAAGCAAAAATTTTCAATATCCTTAGAATGACTGAATTTTTTTAAGGTGTGGCAATTTTTTCTATATTTTAATTTCTGCTAATAATTTACAGATTATTTCGACAAGAATGTTTTTCTCGAATATTTATTTATAATATTTATCATTTTTTATATAACATTTTGCTATTTTATTATTATACTGATTTGGTAAAACTAAGATTAAAACGAGTGTTTATTGGAACTCTAATGCAACATAGTTAACACAGGTAGAACTCCAAAATGAAAAACACGAATAAAATACAATCATTAGAAGAAAATATATAATAAGTGAAATAAATTCAAATTCATCATGAAAATGACAAATAATAAAAATCTTTCAAATAAAATTTAACTCTTCGCCATTAAAAATGAATAAGAAATGATAATAAATATTAGTAATTTAAGTGAAATCCACCAAAATGTGTGTTTTTAGTAATAAGAAATAATACGACAATCAATTGAATAAGTATTTTATTCGATATAAAATTTCCAGTGTGATTGCATTCTTTTTGCATCCATTTTTTTCTTTGTTCGCATTATATATCATGTATAA